>VURO01009691.1:35693-72483 GCA_015108175.1 Pelvicachromis taeniatus
CCAACAGAAAATAAGAAGATATGTACAGTTTATTCTTAAGTGCATCAAAGTCATCCCTAATTCTGCTTCTTACGCTTTATTTAAGATGTTCGTATCCACATGAAATACCTATATGCCATTGAAGTATGACCTATTTTGATGAATAATGAATCTAATGTTTTATTGTGGTTTATACAACTAAATCTC
Source organism: Pelvicachromis taeniatus (assembly GCA_015108175.1). Classification (NCBI taxonomy): domain Eukaryota; kingdom Metazoa; phylum Chordata; class Actinopteri; order Cichliformes; family Cichlidae; genus Pelvicachromis; species Pelvicachromis taeniatus. Next base: position 35,880 of record VURO01009691.1, read on the forward strand.
TGGTAGAATAATAATTTAGTCTCAATAGTGTCTTTTTGACAAACACCACCAAAGTGGAGATGTTTTGCCATAACGCACAACGACATTTGGCAAAAAGTAAACACGATATCAGTACATTCACAGAGCAGCTGTCATGCATAGTAGTGCAGATTTGGGTTCCTTTTACAGCAAAACATGGGTACCATGTAGCCACTGAGTCAACTATGAACTCCTCTGTATGCCAATGCGTTCTATGTGAGGCCACCTCTCTGGACAGGATAAGACAGTGATCTCAAGCACAGCATCAAATCTACAACAGATTGGCTGAAAAAGAAAACAATCAAGGTGTTTGGATGGTCCAGTCAACATCCAGGCTTGAAGGTGGTTCTGCAAGCTATTACGTGATTGGGTGTTCCACATGACTGGATACATAGTAATCATTGTACTTAAGGAAATGCTTTTAAAACTTTCAATTTTTTTCTTTTTAGTTTAAGTTCAGTTTTTGGCCATTGGGGGGGAAAATGACAGAAAGGCTGACTGTTACACGTATCAGTTTCTTTAATACATCTGTGGAATCCCCCACACCATGACCATCCCTTGACATTTGACTAACAATCCACAGGGTCCATGGTGGATCACATTCTCTATGTTGGAGTAATATGTCTGGGTAAAAACATAATGATTGAGGGGGACATTCCTCATCAGTCACTGGTGCATTGTGAGAGGTTCGGGTTGTATTACATGATTAATTTAGTTCAGCCTGGACCAGTATAGTTTGAAAACGTTACTTCCATCTGCAGTAATTTATATTTGGTGGCGTATCTTTTCCGAAACCTGCCCTAATGCAAGAGGAGTGGTAAGACTAATCACAGAACAAAGCAGGCATCAGTTGCAACAGATATTAAAGAGATTCAGTCAGTTACAGCGTGAAATAGAGGAGCCTTGGTTGATGTGGGTTGAAAAGCTGCTTGCAGCAGTGTACCTTGATTTCCTGCCTGAAATGACACGGTGCCTGATTTGTTGTGATTACTGGAAAGCATAATTTGAAGCAAGTGAGCTTATGTCTAACACTAACTTAACTGTGTCTGTCAGATGTAGACTACTGTACATCAACTATTGTGTTAAAGATACTGTATATGTCTTTAAAACAAAAATTAATCCATCACCAAGTCCGAAGTATCACCTGTTGAGAAGAACAAGTCCGTGTGGTGTCACTTTTTTTCTCTAGCAGGCTGCACGTGTGATATGGACAAGTTGAAGATTTCACTGACTTCTGATAATCATATAAACATTCTCACCATCTTCACTTTTTAGTATAATCAATAGAACACAAAGTAGCTATGCTGCACAGATAATTAACATATGAGTTCTGGATTGTAAGTATGAAATGTATTTGTAGACACCACATAGACTTTATGATTGTCATTTCTTAATATTTACTTACTGTTTATTAGTTTTAACAGCTTTTAGACCAGTGGTTAATAGATTGAGACAACAAACTGCAGATTCACACAAAAAAAAAATATTAATAATATTTCTGTGCAAAGATAAACATGTTACAGATTATTAAATAGTGAAATTACACAATAATAATGTGCAAACCTGTTTTGGTTTGCATTTCCTTTACTTGGTCAAGCTTGCCAATCTAATTGAGACACAACACTACCTGTAGGTAGCAAACTGCTCATTTTAAAGAGTTATGTTACTATTTTAGCTTAAGTATTCATTTACAGTGCTTGTTTGGTTTTCTAAATCTTTGATAACCTTTTTTCCACCTAGGAGAGGAAACTGAACCTACTCTGCACTATAGAAAAGTGCCATTGTTTGAGGGCCACTCTTTGACAATGGTGACTTTTTAAACAAGCCTTATATATGAGACAGCCTCATTACAGAAAACTATATATACACTTTTTGTTTAGATTATAGCCCAGACTACCTATTTAGCCTATCTAAGGTCACAGCTCAAACTAACACTTTCTAAAGTTTGGTCTTTGTGTAATCTTGGATTAGACTTCAGTAATCAAGACATTAATCTTAAAAGTACTTTGGCTTTCTGTTGCATTTCGTCCGGAGGATATGAAACATGAATAGGGGTGATTTGTCTGTTGGCGGCCTGAAGTCAGGATGATCACTGTTGAATAGCATGGAGCCAGTAGCCATCTGATGCCCTGCTATGCTGAAAAGTCCCTTGAGTGTCAGCAGACCCAGACGGAGATTATGTCTCCTTGAGACTCGCCAAGATTCTCTACTCTCACGACTCTCTTATCAGAGAAGGGCACTTCAACTGTTGTATAGGAGTATAGAAAGCAATTGGGCAGCACAAACAGGACACTGACTAGACCAGTGAGTGTTCTCTTGCGTTCCCCTTCTCTTAGCGACAATGCATGAATTTTCAAGCAAATGTAGCATACACTTTTTTCTTGAAGACATTCTTCAAGTTTCACAAAAAAAAAAACACAATTTGCACATTTAGTATAAGAAAATTAACTGAAGGAGTGTTTTTGTGTGTGTCTGTAATTTGCAGGCTTGTGGAGGGAGGGAGTGGCAGTGTTCAAAGCTTGTCCTTGTCTGACAGTCACCTGGCAGAGCTGGATGGAGACACCCTGCGTTTATTTGGACTTGGAGCCCTGGAGGCCTTGGAGAGGGGCTGGGGTGTTCAGACTGCTGGTGCTGTCACTGTAATAACCTTCCGCTACATCAACTTTGATGCCATAGTACCAACACTGCCACGAATAAGAGTCAAGTTCCCAAATCTGTCGGTGAGGCCACGTTATATTATTAGCTGTGCAGCTGTGATTACTTAAATTGATCAGGAAGGAATCCGCTCATCCAATATACATTAGAAAAATATATGTAATAGTCAGTGGCAGGGCCCATAATTTATACGTATAGCTGCCTCACGGGTATATTGTTGAGGCAGTGTAAATCGGATAGGATGTGAATATGAAAGCAAGGAACAAATACTAAGAGCAACATCGATAATATTTAAAGAAAAAAACCCACATAATTTAATAAGCTGAAATTTACTAGTCACATTTACGTTTTTATGAAAGCATAAATCTTTAAACCCTTTTTGCCAAAGGCCAACCTTTTAAGTGTTAGTTTAATTTACTGAGTTAGGGATGTAAACAACTAGTTGTTGCTTTAACAGGGATCAACTTTTTTTTTCTTTTTGGCAGCATATGATCTTCCTGGAAACCAACATCAGCCGTCTGCCGCAGTTGGCGGCCCTGGCTCAGGTGAGGCGCCTAGACCAGCTGACCATACACCCAGAAGGAAACCCAGTGGTCAGTTTGACTCTTTGGCGCTCCTTTGTCATCTATCGTCTCCACCACTTCAACTTGCAGAGGATCAATGGCCAGGAGGTGAGCATCAGCTTGATCTTTTAACACAGTCCTGTTGTTTATAAGTAGTGAGATATGTTGGCAAAAGCCCCCCGACAGCATAGCCCCTGGAATCCCTATGACAGACAAACCCCTCCACCACGATAAGATAGCGATTCACAGAGGGGTAATTAATTAATTAAAAACCATTAATTTAAATAATTTTTGTTGCCAGCCCTAAATTATCAGTCTGTCTCCTGGAATGCTGTACCTGAGGATATTGCCTCTACATTAGATCCCATTTTAGACTTGATTTGATAAATGACCTTTAAATTAGTTTTCACCTGCCACTTTTCTCTGTGTTAGCTGCCACTTTCATGTCTTATCCTATCTCGCATCTATTAAATGAGGTCAAACCTTTTTGCTAAGCTGAACCCATGAAAAAAGTTGTAAATCTTCATTTCACATTTGGAAATACACGACAAAGCTTGTCACAGAAATGTCTTTGCTGTGTGTATGTGTGTACATGTTGGTGTATTGATCTTAGGTGACCATGAACGATGTGATCGCTGCAGAACGTGTATTTGGAACATTGGGCCATATAGCAGCCACCGAAACTCCACGTTGCCGGCTCCTTCTGCTGCTTGAGGAGTCCAGGTGAGAACTTGATCGCAGATGTTTAACCATAACATAGCATTAACTACAGATTAATGACAGGTGTGTGGTGTGTCTTGGACCGTGTAGATTGTTTGTTTAAATATGTCAAAAATGCGTGGCTCCTTAAATGCGTGTTAGATGTAGGCTTCTGTACATGTGTGTACATGCCTGTGCATAGCGTTTTGTGGGTATATGTGTGTGAGTAACAGTGAGACAGAGCCTGGCACTGAGGAGCCAGGGGAATTAGACTATGTGTCTCAGGATAAGGGTGGGTACTTGGCATTTGGACACAAACATTCCTTTCTCTACCCGGCCAAAAAACTCTTGAGGTTTGTCTCTCAGGGTCAATTAAAAACATCCTAACAAGGAAAAAAAATCTGCGGAACTTGTCACGCACAAGACTACGTAGGCCAGATTTCTCATAAAGACATTTTTTGAACTCAGTGATATCTACCTGGGTAATAAATAAATTAAGGATTATATACTCCCCAGATACTTAGATACATCTTGCTTGTAACAGGTTTGACCCCATTTTGCCATCAGAACTTAATTTTTAATGGCATAGATCACAAAGGAATCATTCCTCATAGATTTTAGTTATATTGACAGGAAAAGTGTTGAAAGTGTTATTTGAGTACAGTAAGCACATTGTCAATTTCAAGAAACCATCAGGAGATGGGTACACTGTGGTCACAAAGGGATGGACATAGTAAGCAACAATATTCAAATAGAATATGGTGTTTAAATGATGCACATTGAATAAAATTTAAACAAATTTATTTTAAACAACTCTGCTGACAACTTATGGGTCGTCAGTGTCTGTCAGATGTGAGCCTAGAAATCAATTTCAATTATCTTTGTATCCTTTTAAAAGTCATGTTAAAAATGTAAACTTTTGGGCAACTGGCTGTAAGCTGCATCTCAGCTCTGCTTCATGCAGTCTGCTATGGATATATAACACACAACAGCCCAAGGCCAAAGATTAATTTCATATCAGTGCAGAAATCTTACTCACTGTTATCCGCATGCAGGATCTTGAATCATTTGTATCCATCTGAGTCACTTATTAAAAAAAAAATCTGAAAACTGCTGTAGATTGTTTCTCACATAAAATGTGGTTTTAGTTTCCCAGCATGAATAATAATAAAACAGAAATTACTGCAAACAGCAATTATGAGTGAGCAAACAGTATTAAAAGATGGTAAATTAATGTTGAGCTCTTGTTATGTCTGTTTTGTTTAGTGGGTTTACATGAAACACTAGTGAGGAGTCAAGTTCCTGCAGAGTGTTCAGTAAGCTGAGGCAGGCCACGACTTTGTGTGCATTTCAGGATTTGTCCCCACTGGGATTCAGTCACTGCAGGGTCTCCTCCATGCAGTTATTTATGGCTGCAAACAGAGTCTTTGCCTCTTACCTTCATCAGTGAGATGTTTTGAAGCGTTTGGCTTGTACGCTTCTTCGCGAAATGATTTTAAAGGTTATGGACCAATTTGACCTGCAAGTTATGGTAAAAAATCACACACATACATTTTCACACACATTAATAGCTAATAGAAATAATTAAAGTTATTGTACAGAAATTTTGATGTAGTCAGATATGCCTTTGGATCCAGGGACTCAACTCATGCAGCATTTGTAGCTGTGGCATTGGTATGTATTCGGACTACGCTTATCTGTGCCACAGATAAGCACTATGGAATGTATGATCTCATTATAATAAATGCTTTCAGTTTATCACACATTGTTTTTCATCATAAGAAGCTGACACTGGAAACACATGTGATGCTGTTTATATTGCATACATTAGCTATCTGATTTTTCTATGCACATGAACTCCTCTAAAATTTGGCATTGAGTCAGTCTATAATCATTGCTTAATTAGCTAATCATTTAATTGCCTTAATTTCATACAAAATCTGTGCTTCTTGTCTTTCCTGTAATAGATGTGAATAGTTCTAGAATGGACTAGAACAGAGACTGCTATCACCAATCAATGATAAATTTGCTTTACATTTATAAAATCATTTATAAAATGTTAATGTCTCTCTGTCCCTTGCTTCTCCTCGTCATGTAGCAAGGGTGTGTTATACCTGCATTAAGCATATTTTGCAGTATAAAGTTACATATGCAAGATTTAGTAGTGTGTATCGTCTGCTTTCAACAACTGTTCAATATCACGCATTTGTAGTGCGTGACAGTTGTATTTGTGTTTGTACGCATTTATAATTATTGTAATATCCTCGTGGCAATTTCTTGAAAAAGAGATTTATAATCTCATTTGTCTCAATAAGTAAAGGATGAAATAATGGTAAAAAACTGATGCATTGTGGACAAGCCGAGAGAGAGAATGACCCATTTATTTATCGTAAGTTAAGTTTCTCCCCTCACCCACACCTTTCACTTCAGCCTGACTTGATTTCTTGACCTTTCTTCTTTAGTAAACTCACTTCCTGTACTTAACAAATTTCCTCTGTAGGGGAAGACATCAAAGGGAAACTAACTGTGTAACTGGGCATGCTTGCTATATTGCTTAAGGTCTCTGATGGGCAAAATACGACTAAATGCGTCAGCATTAAACCTATTCCATCTGCACTGTGTTGTTTCCAGTTTTTTTATATATATATCAGATCTAACTTCCATACATCTGTATTAATGTGTTAATAATAATGTGTGAATGATACACACTGATGTGTTTTGGCATACACATACATTCACACACTCTACAAACTGTCTTATCTTAAAAGGAATGTTTGCCTCCAGCTTCCTCTGCAAAGACAGTTTCCTGGCACTGACCCGTGGTACATGTTGGTGCAGTCCTGTATCACATGACATTTCCTTTTGATAGACAGCAACATTTGATGTAGTTTATGTTAGAGCGCTGTACTGCTTTAATAAGTGTATTGTACTTCTGCGTGTTAAAGGCATTACAATATTTATGGAAATAGTTCAAAAAGACTATTAGCATTTTAAATATTGTGTGGCTGTTTGCTTGGATTTAATCAATTATGGTGTTTTTTTTTTTGTTCAAAGTATCTGAATGTTGCTGAACTGTCTGTGTTTAAATGCTGTCATTTCTGACGACTTTTCAAGTGAGCCCATTCCTATATTCCTCAAGAAACTGTTTTCACAGTATTAAGTTGAGAAAGTGCCATTTGATGGATACAAGAACACGCCTTTAATATAGTGGTGCCACTCACTTGCAGCCACTGTTTCTCCCCAGGTGTCCTTGTGTTTTTTCAGTCTATATCTGACTTACTCTTCTTTCTTGTTTTTCTTCACCCTAAAGGAAGCGGCAGTTGCAGTTCCTGTTGGAGGGGCGTGGCCGGCGGGCAGGACTAAGTCCAGAGGAGCTGCGTGATAATGGGAAACTCCTGGGAGAAGGCCTGAGCAGAGCGTTGTTTAACTATCCAAGCAGAGACTGCAGTGCAGAAAGCCCTGAGGTTGGTTCATATTTACAGTGCTGACTGTACTTCATCATCAAAAGAAGGTTAAGAGAAAGCACAAACAATGACATGAACAGGAGTCAGGTTCTGGTGTCATTCATACAATTAACACACATTAATGCACCATCAAACGTCAATCAATATTTGATATCAGTCCTTTATCAGAAATTGAATTAATTCGGGACTACTGTACTAAAAAAAAAAAAACAGAGCAGGCCTCCATTACAACAGTTATGGCATTGATTAAGTCAATAAAGCAGGAGTGAGCAGTTTGGGTGAGATGGCCTGAAAGTTGTTCTTCACTGCAATATCTCCATAGAACTATTAGAACAAGGAAAGATATTGTGCATACTGTTTAATCACCATCATTGCTAAAAGAAAATTATACTTTCAGTGGAACTGCTAAAGTTTCACTAACAAATGCAAACTAGTACCACCAGTGTTGCCAGAAACTTTGTATTGGATGACACAATTTATAAAAAACACATTATGAGCAGAAGAAAAAACCCCCCAGCAATTTCTGAAATCGTAAAACTACTCAACCAGATACAGTTCAAATTGTTACGCTTGGGATTACTTAATATTGCTTAAATCTCTATTTTCTCTTAAATTCAGCAACAATAAATACAGTGAAGTTGGGATAACAGTACATTAGAGAAGCCTAAGCTTCTAGCTACTCTAGCCTCTTAGTCACTGGCACTTGCACTAATGCAGTTTCATCCTGCTTTATTTGGGTGCAATTTAACCTCCATTTACTGAGGACAGAGTGGAGCATCTGACATGTTTGTGCAGATCAGACACCAGTACCTGTTTTGGCATGACGGTACTTTTGCTTTTCTGCCCCATGTTCAGGTCACCTCTCTTTTAAAGTCATATAAAGACTTTTTACCCAGTCTCATAATAAAGCCAACAGCAGCATTGACTTTATAATTTAGTAGTATGTTTATCAGAAGCGTACTGCTACATGTAAAACCTCTGTTTCCACTAATCTACGATACTCCTATAATTTCTGTTTGAAAAGAAATATATTTATAAGATAGAAAAATGAACACACCAAATGTATTATCATTTGTAACATAAACAAGCAATTCATGTTGTTCTGTCTGTTACATGTTATTAAAGACATTCACAGTGTATACGTGTGTTTAAGTAAGTATGGAAACCATTTGAATGTTGACTCAAGAAACAGCTTATTGTAATAGAGGCCTGGGAGTAAACTATCATCTAACATCTTCAACGGCAAAGCATAGCATGCTCAATGAAAATAGATTTTTATTGCACACAGTGTAGGGTAGACAGTAAAATGAAGAGAGAGAGTGAGACTTGCAGGAAATAGTCTTATGTAGGCTCAAACACAGGCCACAGCAGAGAGAAGCCTAGCCTTCGGCATATGAGTTGCCTGCTCAACCACAGTGCCTTGAAAAAGAATTTGCCCTCCTCCTGATTTTTTTCCTCTTTTGAAAATGTGTTACAATTACATGTTTCAGGTCATTATGCACATTTTAATGTTAGACAAAGATAATTCCATAAAATACAAAGTGCACTTTTATGAGATGATTTCATTTATTGAGGGGAAAAAAGTTATCCAAACCGACCTACCTCTATGTGAAGAAAAAGCTGCAGTGGGATTTTCGCCAACTCTTCTTTGCAGAATTGTTTCAATTCAACCACACTGAAGGGTTCTCAAGCATGAGTGGCCTGTTTCAGGTCATGTCAAAGCCTGTCAGTAGGATTTAAGTGTGGACTGTGATTCAGGCACTCCAAAACCTTACATTTGTTATTGAATTTGTTTTGTGGGCTAAACAGTTGTTTGAGCAATAGCTTTTTTTTCACATGGCTTTTTGGATAACTTTAATGGAAAAAAACAAAATAACTTTTTTTCCCTTTAATACAAGAAATCATCATTTAAAAGCTGCTTTGTATTTCTAGACTTCCCACCTTTTATTATCATGTCTTAAATATGTGGCTAACTGTCCTTGAAGCGAAGCTGGGTGTTGCAGCAGGCCAGTGATGCCCAACTCAACTACTACAGAACTAATTCAAACAAAATGAAACCTTCTGAACTGATCCAGCGAGAACCCAGACATCATGGCCCAGTAGAAAATGTGAAGAAAGCTTTTCACACCATAAATCATGAGAATTTTTTAGATCTGAATGGTTCAAAGTTTCCTTGTGAAGTTTGTGCATTTCTAACTTGTTAAAAATCTAAGGTTTCACTGTTTTTTCCCACAGGCACTGTGATTGTATTACAGGTGTGTTTACTAAAGAAATGCAGGATTATTACTGTCTGTCTGCTATTATCTGAGGTCTGTGTACTTATTATATTTTTCATCCCATTGTGTGCAGTTCATGGAGAAAATAGGCAATCTCAATGGTTGCACAGTTTTCCATACCATAGAAAAACCGAATCAACAACAATACGCTCTCTTTCCTTTCACAGGAGGGCAGTGTGGAGTCGTCAGAGCGTGCTACTATGGTAGAGCAGTACCTACAGGAGTTGGTCCAAAGTGCATCAGACACCAACCTGAAGGGCGAGGCTTTACACAAGCTCTGGCCTTCCATGTTTGCAGAGATGGTGAGAGACTGTGTCTTGGAGATGAGGGACCGAGCGACCTTCCGCCAAGCCAGCCTGGCAAAGCTCTCTGAGACCAAGTGAAAAGGACCAAAGGTTCACTGTTAGGCAACATACATTGCACACGTGGACAGAGCTTTCTTGGGCATCTTCATCCTTTAATTTCAAAATAAATAACACATAATCACTTTGTCAGTTTTAATGCTTTTGGAAGCACAAGGGTGAATTTCCTTAGTCTGTTGGAAGCTTTTGCTTGAACTGTATGTAGACTATTTTATAGATGTCTGAAGAAAATGTCTGAATGTAGATTTTTCACTTAAAACCCACAGTTTGATTCTTCAGAGCTTGAAGGTAAATAATACTTGAAGAATGTTAAAGAGACTTAATGACTCACCATATATTGTTGTCCCTACGGAGCATTGTCTGCACTTTAAAAGCCATCTGAATGACCCCTCTACACCATTAATATCATCAGCTGAAAATGACCAGTGTCTCTTTTCTTGAGACTAGAATGATTTTTCTGTCTTAAAGCCTGTCTCATCCATTGCTCTTTCATTTCTTCCTGCGGGACATAAATGCAAGGGCACAAACAAGGACAAGGTCTTTTCTTTGTTTACCACTTATTTTCTGTATTGTACTTAGTATTAAACAATTCTGCATTAACACTGAGATTGTCTACATAGTATGCCTAATTATTTTTCTGATAAATGTCTCTTCTGGAGTGAAGGGGCTCGGTCCCACAGACATCCAGTTAGATCATTTCTTAAAATACGCCATTTTCACTTTGAAAGCCAGTCACAAGCCTTTGGTATTTCATAAGGCAGAGGCTCTATGCTCATGCTAGGAGGTCCAAAAACTAGGAAGGGTTCGCTAGGCAGCGTGAACTAAGACTGGAATGTCCCTGAAGGTGTAGAGGCTTCACCTGTTTCCAACCACCTGTTCTTTAACCCTACAAAAAAATGCTTAACCCTTATTTAATCCGACAGTCAGCAGGGAATGGCACCAAGCCAGAGGAGTAATGCCACGGGTGTCAAACAGCCCCACACAAGCTGATGGGTCATGTTGTCCTATATCATTCACCTCACTGGAGATCAGTGCCTTTCTCAGGGGCATTTGACTTAAGAAGGCAAGAACAGCAGTACTCGGTGGCTATTTTCTGGTAAAAAGCAATGTGAGTGACATTCATTTCATATTTACTTTTCTCCCACGACAATCTTCTGCCCATGCTACAGAGTATAGTTCAGCATCTGTTAAATGTAAGAGCCAGAACATCACAGTTTTTGTATAAAAAGTAACAGGGTATAATGTTGTTTTGGGGGCAACTGTCCCATGATGATTTCATATGAAGGCTCATTGTTCTGCTTTGACAGGAAAGCTCTCAGTGCAAATGTCTGCTATCAAAAAGCGACAACTAGTTTACTCTGAACACGTCTGATGGCTATCAGCAATGTACTGTTGTTATATTTTGTCAGTTTGTGAGACTACAGCTGTCAACAGTGCAAGAAAAGTCTAGTCCCAAAGGACTGACAGAACTTTGTGACTAGTGACAGCATACAGATGCAGGGCCACAAAATGAGAGCAATGTCTCATCGCTGGAAAGAAGTCCAGACAGTTTAGTATTTCCTGAGCTCCATCCAGTCTACAAAGCTACACACATGAATATGTGCCCCATATGTCTTGGTGAAAAATAACTGTCAATCAATCGGAGGCACAAATTAAATACATATTTGTTTGTCATGGGACGTTACACTGACATTTGCATTAAATGTGCAATGTGTATTAAACGCAATTTTATTATATCTGAATATCTAAAATTTTCAATCAGTGCTGCTGTGTTTGCAGCAAGGATTAGTCTGGGTAAATGATAATAATCAATAGCTGTAATACTTAAAGTGGGTGAGTAAAGCATGAGGTTTTCACCTAATCTCAGTTAGCACTGGTGACAGTATATCAACAAAATAGCTTTAATCTACGCCTGAAAACCAAGCACTTGGATCCTTGTTCACAGTAAATCAATGCACTTTTTTCTGTCACAGCAGCAGCACTGTACGTCTCGGCCGCCAATGCACAGTGGCCATCAGCCAAGAAGAGCTTGGATAATGAGAGGCAAACTAGTGAGAGGATTTCTGCAAGGCTGTGAAGACGATCTCATTTTCAGAATGTAAATAGACTAACTTTCTTTCCATCTTTGTGTACCTCTGATTTCTCACGACAACTTTAAACCTCCACGCTACAGGCTTGATTGATTCAGCTGTGGTTTAAAGCTTTACAGTTGACCGTTTTCGAGTGTAATGGTGTAAATATAATGTAGACACACATAGAAGGTCAAAGTAAACCCAAAGAAGGGAGTGAAAAGAGAGTGAATACATTGTTGTACTTATTATAAAATCGCTGACTAAACCCATGCAATATTATCTGCATAATCTCCGTTTAGGTGAATGACAAGCTAAAATCCTAAGAGCTGGCTTGGAAGCTGCAGTGTTGACATGCTCAACTCTGATCATTTTTTCTGCAGTCTGGAGACTCGGCTGCCAATTCGTTCCACCTCACAGGACCGACTATTAGTTTCTGCTGGAACGAATCAAGTGTATTGTTTATTGTGAGCCATGTGCTGTAAAAAATAATGATCTGAAACAGTGGTTTGACTTCTTAGTTAATCAATTAAATTACAGAATTACAGTGAATTAGATGTAGATTTTAAAATACATTTACCCTCAACTTCAACTTACATTTACCTTTAAAAAAATGTAAATAAATAAAAGGACACGGTACTTTACTATATCTTGTCATTGTAATGCTCCTTTTAGACACATTGATGACATTTTTTTGAGTGTTGTCCAGAGACAGTATACATGTTCACCTTGTGTGAGACAGTAGTGTCTACTGTCTTTAAATCTTGTCTAGACAGACTGTCAGTAAGACAGGTTTGAAAAGTTCAAGGTTAAATGCCTGAGCAGTCTCAGCATCTATGCACCAGTGAGAAAAGTCAGTGGGGGCAAGCTCCCGTTGGTTTACTCCCCATACTGCAAAGAGACATACTGCAGTGCAGTGGTACGTAGGGATGTACCACTGGATCTCTATGCACAGACTTAGGCTGCACAGACATATTGCCGTACTGATTTCACAATATTTGTAGATTACGTTGGCTATACTCTATAATAAAGGCTGCATGTTTATAAATGATGGCTATAATAAGCTGCTGTGGTATAAACCACTCTGCTGTGCATAGCTTTGTTTTTCAAACCAAATAAACAGACTGAAGAAAACAATATACTGAGCTTTTTTACTCTTCAAAAATAAAACTGCAAATGTCTGTGATTCAAGCCTGAAGCCAAATGTTACTCCACATGTGACCTACCTCATATAAAAATGCCTCCAGTTTTCATTTAGCTAAAACGTCTTAGATTATCCAGTTTTTGTATATTTGCTTTGGCTGCATCCAAGTAGCAATCCCACTTAATTAACTCTGCTTCTTTGAGATATCCTGAAAAAAAAGAAAGAATATTATTGGTCTGTATTATTGTTTAAATTCACTGTTTTGTGGATTTCTGCGTTTTCCCAGTACTGGAACAGTATAGGTAAAAGTTGGTTTATTAGATGACCAAACAATTAAACCATGCAAATAAAACTGTGTGCAAACTGAATTGCTTTCAGAATAGTTTCTTCGATGACTCTATGCCCTTTTGTAGAAGATAGATTTAAAAACTTTTTTTTTTTTTATCACGTTACAAGGCATGAACAAGATTATCTGATGAGTACTTACTGTATTTTACTTGTGGCAAGAAGGGGAAACATTATTTTTGATAAAACTTTAGCTTTAATGTTTTGTTATTTTATAGATTTCGTTTGTTTTTAATTGCTGCTGATTAAAACTATGACACGCTTTTGCGTTCTTGCGGCGCTGACATATGCAGCGTTAGATAAAGTATAAACGCAATACACCAGCATTTCAGTTTTTCAGCACCTAGATCCTTTTTGTGACCCCTGTCAGAGACTCGGGATAGCTTTGACTTGATAAAGGAGATCGTTTACCTGCCTGTGGCTCCAACATGGGCAGCTCACGGCGAGAGGAGTGTCGAAAAGACGAACATAAAAAAACCCCACTTCACTATCACTTCACTCATAAATATATGCAGGCTCGTCAACACCTTTCACGGATTTGGAAAGGAGGCGCACACCTCAATATTTACACGAGACATCAACACACACAGTCAGACAAAGTAGTAACAGCGGCAGGGGGCGCGGCAGAGGGCGCATTCTGTGCGGAGTGTCAGTATCCAGCTTTCTGTCATTCAGCGGCTTTGTGCGTAAAAGTAGAACCGCCGGAGTCACCGTGATGATTAGAGTCTGGAGTTTACACTCTGCCTGGATTTGTTTCACAACTCTGGTACGGATTAACTGATTTACATGACTCAGCAGCAAGTTTCTAGAGGGAAGCCCTGCATTTCTACCTGGATTAATGTTTCGACCATGAGGATTGCGCCTTCATAGGACCTACTGGTTAGAACTTACAGTGAAGTAGCAAATAACTTCACTATACACGCGTCAATAACTAAACATACAGGTAGGCGGAGATGATGCTATAGGCCTTTCTGTCATACTATTATCATTATTTGTTATTTTTCTGTGCTATGCTAAATTAATCTTCATAGCGAGTAAAGTGAATGTCTATTACGGGAAGTGGCGTCCTGTTCTGAGGGAAGAATCGCACTAATCTAATAGAAAGTTACGACCTTTTAAAAAAAAAGCATAATGCTATCCTAAAGTCTGCTCTGAAGTTAAACTCTGTTATATTCAGCACAACTAATTATCTACCACTTTTTTCTCTCAGTGATTTCCCGGTGTTTGCTAAGTGGTAGTTTGCAGGTCTTTTTGACCATTTCATTTGGGCCAATAAACTTTATGTTTATTGGCCCATGAAAATGTGCAAAGAAGGTCTAGGTCATAGGGTTAGGGGTGACAGGTGAACGTTTTTCTCTGACTGCAACTCAACCCTGCTGTCAGCGGTGATGCACTTTTTAGATTCCAGGAGTTAAGAGGTCAACACAGGGTCACGTGGGTAAAAGGCTTTTTCAAATGGATTGTAGAGTGATGTGGTGGGGAAAAAAAGGTACCAATTTTGATAGAATCAACGTTTCCTTTGAATATATACCAAGCTAAAATAAAAAGGTGAACGGAGTCTGTTCTGTAGATGGACAATGATTAGGCAGAATCTAACTCTCTGGAGCTTTTGGACTGTAGCCTCACACTGCAGAGCTGAAAATGTCACCACCACTCAGGTGCATGCTAATGTCAACTTCTCTTTTTACATTTAAGTGTACAGCTTTAAGAATCCAGGAAGTATGAAAGGAACCTGTGTCTGGACTGTCAGGTAAATTAATATTGGGTGCATTCATTTGTGGTGAAATGCAGATTTATGTCTGTGTTCCCATTTTTTGTGAGACTGACTCATTCTCTGATTATCCTTAATAGCAGCTGAATAACAACAGTATTTCAGGAATATTTTAGTAGTAGTATCAGCAAATCATAATTTATATTGTAAGATTCCCCTGGTAATCAGTTTGGGTAAAAGCTGTAAATATGACCAGTAATTACTTCTCTCTGTTTTGTACAGACTGTCTATGCTGCTACTGTTACTTTGGTCAGATCCCCTTGGCAGCCAGCACACAACAGACCACAGAAAGGTGAGCACAGGAGATGGAGCTACTAGAAAAAATATGTCAATGTTCCAACTTGTGTGATTTGCTTGATGTCCTAATTCTCATGATGGTAGACCTCCATCAAATGTTTCCTGGAATTTTTTCTTTTCTTGTTTTATCTTTTAGTCTAATTGCTTGGTTGGAAAAAGAGTCAGGAATGCTCATCTCCAAAGATGGCATGCATGATTGTTTCTTGCCAGCACAGCCAAATGCCACCCAAAACAGCGAATGAGAGTATTTCCAGGGGTAACCTGACCACGGTGATAATCTGTACTTGTAGAGATGGAAAGTGAAAACATCTGTCGGTTGTAGCCAAACAAAGAGGGCTGATTTTAGCTGTCAGCAATTCACCTCTTGACCCCTGTAGCAACACAAGTAATGGAAGATGGCTGACTAACAGAACTGTCATAAAGACGGGTGTGTGTGTGAATTGCCTCCATGTGTTTCTACTGGGGGTCCAGCTGTGTGACCTCTGGGTGACCCGGAGATGACAGTGGCTTTGAGTTACAAAAGCTGATGCAGCAGAAGAGATGGAGGGGTGGTCCAGGGTTCTCTGAATAGCTGCACAGGCTGACTGACAGCAGAAGAAGCTCCCTGCCAACTCTCCCTACTGCTTTTGTATTCTCCTTCCATCCACTAAAAGTCAAAGGCAGCTGAGCTTTTACTACAGCCATGTGTTTGCCCAGAGAGGTTGTTGTGAATGGCGACAAAGCGCTCCTTAAAGACAGGATTTCTATGCAACTTTGTGGATAAAGCCAGCTTGGAAAAGGACTCCTGTGGGCAAATTCCTCAAACAGAGTGCAGAGAGTGATCACTGCTAATATGTCCCTGGCACAGCGACACAGAGGGATACAGTCAATAGTGAGAAGCACAGGTAGCCAATAGGGGATAGACCACAAAAAGACACCCACTAATCAGCCAAATCAGGCCTTTGTTACCATGAACAGAGGTCTATTTCATGAGCAGTGGTGGGCGGCAGAGAGGTAGGATAGTTGTGGTGATGTGATGAGGTCCCTGATGTAAGCTTTTATTCAAGGCCATGATCTTTAAAGATTAAAGTCTTGCTGAGGCTTTCCATGAATCCTTGGCATTCAGATCTTGCAGCATTTTTCCACTTCTTTGCACTTTGTGATGTCCTTAATTGATGTTTAATTTCCATGCAGGTTCCTCAGAGGGCAGAACACCAAGAGGAGGTTAGGGCAGAGCATGGAGAAATTCAGGGATCTTGGGGTGCCTGGGGTCCCTGGTCAGCTTGCTCCCCGACCTGTGGAAAAGGAGTGCAAGAACAGACTAGGCCCTGCCTGCCTGTGTACACTTCATCTCAGTACCCATCCAGAGGGGTTGGTTTGCAGCCTCATCAACCAGGCCATATAATTTCAGCTCTGCGGCCTACAGTTCCTCTGCACCGCAGTACAACCAGACCCTACAACAGCAGCAGCCGTGGAGAGCTGAGAAAAGAGAAGGAGAACAGGCCTGGTGGGCGCAGGTACACACTTTCAGCAGATATCATTCTGCACAGAGAGATGGGATTAATTGTAGGACCTACAGCAGTCTAACAGCTGTATTTGTAACTGTATTTGCTTTAAAATAGCATATGATTTAGATACAGATGGGTGACAAAAAACTTCCCAAAAAACGTTGTGATAAATAATGAATACCAGAGCATTTGTTTAGGCCACAATGAAAAAGAGGGAGAAATTTGGTCTACTGGCTATATAACTATAGGAATAATAAATAAACTATGAATAATAAATGCCAGTACAGACTACAAGATGCCAGCGCAATAGCAATCTGACCCAACAGACAGGGGGCATTGCAAATGAATACAAGTTGGGCCCAACAATTACTGTTTTTAGTCCATACAGCATGTCATGGTGGAAGATGACTAATGTAGCATTTGGCACAGGTTGAGCTATCCTGACAAAAAGTACAATGTCAAAATTATTTTCCTGTCTCTTGCTTGAGAAACTGATGGTTAGACACACTATGTAAACATGGTGGCGTGAATGAGGATCACGGTTTTATTTAATTTCAGTCAGCTCATAACAGTTTGGCAGTGTTTTCGGTCAAGACCATCCATTTGCTTCCGCGTATCCTTTTCAGGGTTGCGGGGGGTGCTGGGACCTATCCCAGCTGTCTTATGGCGAGAGTCAGGGTACACCCTGGACAGGCTGCCAGTCTGACACATTCAACCATTCGCACTCACATTCACACCTATGGGCAATTTAGAGTTTCCAATTAACCTAACCCCAGTAACTGCATGTCTTTGGACTGTGGAAGGAAGCGGCGTAGAACCCACGGGGAGAACATGTAAACTCCACACAGAAAAACCCTGGCCCGATGGTGGAATTGAACTCAGGACCTTCTCCCCTACCCCCCTTTCCACAACCACATACAAGACAGACCACTGCTAATGAATGGTTCAAGGTTTACTTTTATTCGTAAAACCAATAATAAGTAAATAAACAGTTGTTATTTAAACTTTCAGGTGGTAAAGAGCCGAGACAGTCAAAAGTGCAGTCTGCCATGACTCATGACCAGGTTACTGACAAAATTCATGACCCTGTCATGACACAGTAACCATCAGAAAATAGAAAGGTATAAACTTTTTATCTGAAAAATACTAAATGTTTAACTTTTGAACCAATACAGAAATATTGCAATACATGTTTCTATATCTATGCATTTTATGCCACTATGTTGAGTTGCTATGAAGCACAGTGAGCCTTTTTTTTTTTTTTTTTTCTAAGTATATCAGCTTCTGTGCTTTTTCAGTGAATCCTGTACGGCTGTGCAGCATGCTGAGCAGCCCAGTCTAAAAGTGAGTCTTTGGAGCCATCATTGTGGGCACATCTGACTGCCCTCCAGTGGAAAACTAGTCTTTTATGGTTGGAATCAAAAGCCCGGCTTGTGCTTGGCAGCTTTGTGACCTCCTTCCTGTTGTGGTTGCCTTTAAACAAATAGCACTGACAGCTGAGTAATGGGGGGTTGTTTGAGTTGGAATCGAAGGAGCCAAATAACAACAAAAGCTCCCAGAACTCTGCCACTGAGATCCTGGTGCATCACAAAAGTTGTAGTTCAAAAGAAGGACCTTGACATTTTCTTCAATAAAAGATGGCATTTAGCTAAACTGAAACCTTTCCAATAAAAGAAGATATTGATTTAAGTCTAAAACATTGTTGTTAGAAATACGGTAGCAGACTGGATTCACTTCTGTGGTATTTGATGTGGACATGTGTAGCCTAGAGATGAAGTCATAACTACACTTGCACACTTAGTGTTAATATCCTCATGTTTGTGTTTTCAGGAGGGTAACAAACATTATCCCAGGCAAGTACGGCTATGGAAGGGCGCCCTATGTTGCTTCATTGCAGACGGATACAGGCCAGGGCTCTAAGATCCCTCGCCCACACAGACACAGACGCTCTGCTGCAGCTAATTCCCACCACCCCACAGCTAGAGGCCACGGTAGCCACAGGTTAAACAACCCTAATGCTTCCAGCAATCTCCATCTCTACAGCAGACCCTACATGAATGCCAGGACACAGCATCCCAGAAATAACCAAATCTGGGCTCCCCTTTACCAGCCTAGTTCAGCCAACAAGGCTGATGTCCAACAGGAGTACGATACAGGCAGCCACATGTCCAATCCTAAGCAGCATCAAGTGAGACCTTACAACCCTCTGCCTTCTTCCTTCTGTACTGGGGAGCATGCTCGCTACAGGATCTGCAACAGTAATGTATGCAAGTCTGCATTTTGTTTGTATCTTCAGACTAGTTTGTTAGTAATAGGGATTTCATTATTCGCTAATGCTCCTTTTGTTTGTGTGTGCAAAGGAAAAGCTAGCATTCAAATTATAAACCATTAGTTTGAACTTTTAAGCTCTGATGAGGAAAAGTACACATTTAAATTAATTCCAAAATTTATGTCTGACAGAAGGCAAGGAATGCAAGATGTCCCCCATGGAAATAGAATGTACTGTCTGGCTCAATTATTGTTTGTAGCATTTAGACATATAGTAGTTGTGTACTCTTTAACACCAGCTTAAATACATGAGTGTGTGGATATGTCATGTTTCTGGGTTTGCTACCCAGCTTTTTCTGTTTATTTTGGTGTTGTTGTTGTTTTTGAGTTCATGTTTTGGTTTTTACTCATGTTGTTCTGTTTCCCCTGTTCTGGTTTCCCTGCCTGTGTCCCCTCTGTTTCTCCTTTAGTCTGGTCTGTGTGTAACCCGCTTCTGTGTCGGTGTCTTTGCATGTGTTTCCTGTTTTATTTTGACATGTTGTTCGTCATGTGGTTTTTTCCTGCTTTGCCCTAATTTGTGTCATTTGTATCAGCTGTGCTCCCTGTGTGTCCTGAGTCCCCTCGTTATCTGTCTGTGTATTTATGTCAGCGTCTTCCTCAGTTCTGTGTCGCGTTGTACCTTCATCCAGCTGTGTGGTTCTGTCTGTCAAATTCTGCAACCTTCACCTGCAACCTGTCCGTTTGTATTTTTGAATTAGTTTTTCCCCAGTTTAGTTTAGTGTGTTTTGTCCGGCAATAAAGCTGCGTTTTAAGTTTCACCTCCGCCTCTGAGAGTCCTGCTTTTGGGTCTTTTTCCTGCCTTTCTAACACACAGACCTTGACAGGATAAGCTTTGTTTGTCTCATTCTAGGTTATTGAATTGATTCTGTGCATTAAAATGAATTGAAACAGTCTTTGGTTCTGCACATCGTCTCTCTGTCGTGTGATGACAGATATTCAAGTAAAGTAAAGCAGACCAGAGTCTTGTTTAGACAAATGATATAATGTATGGAGACTTAAGCAAGGTTTGGTTTCACTCTGGAGCCTTCATATATGCTTGGAATCTAAGTGCTTTTGTTAAAAAGACAGGTACAAGTGGAGGAGTGGAAACAGTTAAAACGGTGAACGCTCACTGTAGCAATCAGTAAATCAGTGGCTACAGAGCGTGACAGCGAGACTCGGTTGTAGTTACAATAGGATTTACCTGTCGGACTTGGTGTTTTCACGGAAAATAAATGCATGTTTGTATTTCACTGGTCCTTCTACAGGCCTGTCCTCCATCCAGCAAACACATCCGGGCTGTCCAGTGTTCATCTTACAACAACCAGCCTTTCATGGGCAGACTGTACGAGTGGGAACCTTTTAATGAGGGTAGGTTACATTTATGTGCATTGTGAGCATGCATAAAACATATGTATAGTTAAGTTTGTAATTTGCAGGACAAAGACACAATTTCTTGTAGATTTGTTTCTGTACACACAACACGTTCTAGTTGACCGTAAATCAGACATATGATCAAAATTTTTGCAGCTGCCCTCAGTTGCTGCTTGTTTGTATTTCATAACTAAAAAGCATACTCTGTTGGGTTGAGATGAGGTGACTGACTTATGCCATTTCTTTACCTTGAGAAACTCTTGCAGCATACTTTAGGTTATTATCCATTTGCACTGTGAAGCCCTGCACACTTCAGAATTCATCCTACTGCTTCTATCGACTGTTACATCAATACATGCTAGTGGCCAGGTTCCACTGGCAGCCATATGTGCCCAAATCATTACCATGCCTCCACCATGTTTGGCAGACGACGTGTTATGCTTCAGATCATGCACCGTTTCTCCTTCTCCATACTTTCATACTAAGTTCATCTCAGTCTCATATGTTGAAAAGATGTTTTTTTTTGAGAACTGTGCAGGCTCTTTTCTGGCCGAGACAAATCTGACCTTCTTGTTTTTGTTTTCTCCATTCATGGAGGTGTCTCTTGATTTTACTTTGACAATGATATGTCTAAGAAATTGAGATTGTTCTTGAATTGACTAGTTGTAAAATAATTTTTCTTAACCATTAATAATGGTCATCATGTACTTTAGTACTGACTGGCTAGTCCTACAGTTTTTGCTCTCTCTCTGAGGCTCATTTTGGTTTTTCAGTCTGACGATGCCACCTTCACTTGCACCGGCATCTCTTTGGGCCTCATATTTAAAAATACAGAAAAAAAAAATACTATAAAAGACAAATTCAAAACTTTGGATCGATGTCAGATATGTTTACTACATTTTTGATAAAATAAAATTTAAAAAAAGCCTCACCTGGCCATGAAACTGTTTGTTAGTCAATTGTCCAGTTAGTTTTTTAGCCTCTGAAAATTTTTATAAATACTCACTTAAACAATTAATGCAGAGTTTTTGTTGAAACCCTTGAAATAAAGCTCAGTCCACACTTTATTGTCATATAACTGAGTTGATTTTAAAATCCATTGTAGTGGTATAGATATCCAAATCTACAAATAAATTAATTTTCACTTTATTAAATACATATTTACCCCCAGAATAATATATAGCATATCTGTTTCCACTGTCTTTAACTGAGCAAAAAGGGCAAAAAAAAAGCCAAATTTTCCCACCTATGGGTATGTCAATTTTGCAGTCAGTATTGATTTATGGTAGCATCGCTGTAATGGTCTTGCCCTTTCATTCTCCTAATTTGCAGGTAGTTAGATAAAAAATATTTTAATACTAAGTCTGACTTTTTATTATTAAAAAGTTTGAGCTGATGATGCTACTTGATGAAAAGCTGAGAGGCTGCTAACAGTTCATCCTGAGGGCGACATGATTAAGTCAAGAGGCTTGAGCCGTGAAATCTCTTGGCAGAGACAAACATTGCAGACATTGAGACTGACTATACACAATTAATCCCCCTAAAAAACTAAAGCAAGGATTTAGGGCTGTCAATATCAGGATGATCTGCAACACATACGCACAATAGATGCAAAAAAAGCAACATTTAAAAAAAAAAACCCAACATTTTACTTTTAGGAAAAGGTAGGGACAGTGTCAATATCATTCCCTGTTTCAGTACTCCTCTCAATAAATCCCATGTCTGAATTTAATTTAATTTTTATGCTATTTTTTAAATGTTGTGCTTTTTCTTTTTCTTGTTATGTCCTGCACCTCACGGCCACCATATCCTCTCTCTAGCATGACTGAAAAACACTGTCCTAATGAGAACTTAAACCTCGGTTTAAAACACAGAGATGACTCAATATCTGTAAAGTGTATTTGAAGAAGTATTAAATGCAGCTCAAAGTCAGTAGCCTCACCTAACCCTGAGGTCACACATTTCACAGTTAACTGCATGTTCACACTGTGTTACATCTTCAGCTGCCTGACCCATGATGTATTTAAACTGATATGTGGCTTGATGTAAGGACTATGGTATGCCACCTGTCTTACTGATGAATGTTCATACATACAAACCCATTTAACGTACTCACCTGAAGTATCCAGGTAACAGTCAAAACAACTGACTACCTGTCATTTGTCTGAGCTAATGGAAATACCAGTCTCCAGAGTTAATATCCTGTCAAACAGATGTGTATTGTGAGATCTTGTCTGTGTGCTGTGGCCTTAACTGATGGATAACACAGATGCAAAGATTAAATAACCCCAGGTACACATATGAGGTCAAGTCTGGGTCATTTGACACCCATCTTGAGTAGTGCTTAAACATACTCTTGTACATCTGTTTAAGAAATGCCTGGTTTTTGGGCTTGTAGCATATCTAATTGATAAAGCACATGAATAAAGGAAAGCAGGGGATAGGCATGCAGCTTTTATTGCATCAAACATAATCTTTTGTCAATAATAAAGAGCTTTTTTGTAGAACATGTTTAACATTTTAAAGAAAGAGAATTTCACAACTGTTTCCTTTCAGTTTTAAAAGAGCAGTCAAAGCCAGTCCAGTGATATTTTAGTCCTTTATCAGAATACAGCCACAGGGTAAAACTGTAAAAGCTTGCACAGCTTTGCACAGAACTCGAATGTTTTGGTAAATTGTGTGCTTAAATATTATATTGTTATGGCCATAACAACTCTTATGATTTAAAAGCTTGGTGAATATGGCCATTAAAGGCAAAAAACAACACTTGATTTAGATGTGGTTGATTTAGAAATCACCTCCCCTTCAAGTTGTTTGCAAAGTGCCTGCTATTTTTGATTTAAGTTCTCGTTTAACCACTTGTGCAAATGCAGTTTTCACTGGATATTCTCCATTTTATCAAAACTGCAGCTTAACAGTTGGAACTCTTCTGGGGGAAGAGGACAAAGTCAAGAGAGTTGATGAGTCCAAAAGCACCCCCGTCCTTCTAACATGCTGTGAACTATAGATGGGCATGCTCAGGTCATGATGTCTTACATTTGGACTTTATAGTCCTTGTGTAAAAGATGTAAGATGTCTGCACGCCCATCTTTGATGTGTTGGTGTTTCTTTTTTTCTTTTGTTTGTGTGTATTGTGAAACCAGCATATTTTTAAATCTTGAAATATGTCTTCATATCATGAGATCCTAAATCTGTTTACAGTTCCTATTGAGCAGCAGTGTGAACTCAACTGCCGGGCCATAGGATTCAGGTTCTACGTGCGACAGTCAGAAAGGGTGATCGACGGGACGCCATGTGGACAGAATGAAACTTCTCTCTGTGTGGCAGGAAAGTGTACGGTAGGCCACACACTGACCCTTTTTCTGATGTAATGTAGAGAAGAGAAGGATTTTGTATTATTTATCATAATGCTTCATGCTATGTGATTACATGTATTTCCACGATCCTGCAGTGCTTTGCTGAGATGGGCCGATTTTTTTTCTTTGCTCCAACTGTTCTCATTTGAGCTTCGTGTGGAGCTTCACTTTTTCTTCATGACCTCTTTTTTGGGTAAAGCAGCAGTGATTCAAATGTACAGATGGCGTGTAAAGCATTTATAACATAAGTAAACTAAGTAAACTGATGTAAAGCTGGCTATGAGCACCAGAGGGCAGCATAGCATAAGAATCATGGCTGTACAGTATCTGTAATGTGAAGTAGCAAAAATCGGGGGTAGGTTTTACTCTACTGGATCAAAACAGGATGCTGTTGCTGTGTGGGCTATAGTTAGGTATGTATTCAGTGTGCTGGATTCACTGTAACTCTTGTTTGATCAGGGTTTAACTGACCCTACTCTTTTAACCCAGTGTCTTTCCCATGCACCATAATCCACCAACAATCTTTGCTACATTAAGATTTAATCAAGACAGAAAGCCCTGTGGTCTCACATTTCACTGTTAACGCATACTCTTCATCAGCATTGTGATTCTTCACATGGGTACTGTTGAATGATCAAAAATAAATTGTGATTTGCGTGTCTGAATCAAAAATGATTAATCTGCAAATGTCCATTTATGTTCCAGTCTCTGATGTTCTGGCTTATTATTTAAAAACTGATACTCATAAGAAGATTTTCAGGAAAGGGAGATTTTTTTTCTGCATTTCTTTCTCCACTGAGATTTTCTCAGCTGGTCCAGGCTTCTGAACAGGACATCCCCACAGCTACAAGCCAAGATATAATGTGAAAACATCTGGATAATTTAATTTAATCAGAACCATGATTGGAATTTCATATTATTGTGGGAATTTAAAAATGTTTGCAGTTGGTGCTGAAGGCTTTGCCTCTCCTCCTGGAGATTAGAGGGCCTTGAAGATACGTACCTGACATATGGAATATACATAATCTCTAAAACAAGAGATATTATTGCAACTATGTTGATAAAAAAAAATGACCACAGTAAAAAGAGGCTGAGCTGGTAGAGGGAATAAGAAACATAGTCATTCATAAGTAGCAACAGCAACAGCAGGAAGGGACTGCAGGGAAGTTGGCAGCTTGAACAGACTGTTTGAAGTGTCAGTCATCATTGGTACCTCTTTGGATCAGCTGATGGTCAGCTGGTTTGGTGCACTCTGCTTGACCCAACATGACACCCTGTAGCTTGTCAAAATACTTTTTTAATACTAACATATTAAAAATCAAATCAGTAACACAATGTTTCTGGAGTCAAATGTATTAGCGGTGTCAAGTAATTCAATAGTAAGACTTTGTTCTGATGGAGATTGTATTGATCCCCACAGGATTAGTCCTGCTGACCTAAATGCGATCCTCCAACTTTTCCTCTTCTGCCACCGTTGGGTTGATCTTTGTCTTCTAGAGTCAAGTATCATAGCTACTGATATTCAGTGGTTTGCTCAGGATATTCAGTTCCACTCAACATCAAATTTTAAAACTTTCTAGTCATCTATTTTTTAATGCGAGCAGCAGATCAAAATACCAAATTACTCAGTGCTTTACTTTGCTCTGCTGCTGCTGCTCTGCTTTTAAAAGCCCTGTTGGGCCCAGGAGCCAACCAACCACAATGCTCTATGGATGAGCAAAGAGTACTGCAAGGTCAGGTCAAGTATGGAAGTAACATTTACTGCATGGCTTAAAACCTGAATTGGTGATGATAATAATGACATTTTACTTGCCATTCACTATATCTCTCTCTATATATCTATTTCTATTTTGGATATCCATGCATTGTTTCCTGTTAAAATGCACCACAATGTATTACTGTATTCTAGTATTTAGAATACAGTAAATGGTGTGATAGTGGGTGATGTGTTCCCTCTGAAATATATAACATTATTGCAACTTTGGGCTTTAGAGTTAAATACCAGATTGTATTTTACGACATGTTTCATACATTCATTGCTGTTTTCAGTTGTCTCTCTGTGGTAATCCACATGGAATAGAAATGCACAGAAACTTTTTAAAAAATGCTTAATTCTGATCATTACATTAGAAAATTTTGAAAGAGACTTTAAATCATTGTAAGAGACAAGTAAATGTTATAAGACATAAAAAAACAAAAGTTCTTTTCCATATGGGAAGGCAAAAACGACAACCCAGGTCAAGATGGATATTGTTATTTTTTTTTTTTTTTAGCTCATATGGGAAATGTTGACTCTAAAAAAATTGAGTTTGGTCTGTGTTTGGATGGTTGTTATAGCACCACTTAAAGCTCTGTGTTTCTTTAATTGCAGTTTTCAGTGTTCTCTTTGTCTCATCAAAATCTCCGTACTTTCTTTTGCCTCAAACATTTTTGTTGGCTATTTTCCAGACTGTGATAAATGTTGCAAAATATACAGTAAACTTAATACTTATTACATTTCTGTAAAGAAAAAGACACTGACACCAAATTAATCAATAGGTATCTCACACAAAGCTACTGCACAAACTGTTAAACTGTCCCCAAGGCACAGAGAAGTGTTACGGATACACTCCTGGATCTCTACCAGAGACTCTGATGCTTCTGTATTTGGATGAGCGCCAAATCATACAATAATTTTTCACCAGTTATTCAAACTAAGTCGATCCAACAGGTCAGAGCCCGTCTGTACATAGCACATACTACTGTTGTACATTTTTCAACACGTCCAAAGCACATTACCAGAGAAAGAAGGTAGTTGTGCAACTGTGTGCTATTCTCGAGAAGGAAAAAATCATTATGTGTAACCTTTGCTGTTTATAGCAAGTGTTTGTGTATCACGTTTCCAAAGTAAATATTTAAAGCATTCATCATTTTAGCAAATGATACTACAGATGAGAGAGGGGTTCAGAGTGTTTCCTGAAGCACTGGAAATACTCTCAAATCCTGCATTAAAAATGTGTTCGTTAAGTAGTAGGTATCAGCAAATATCACTAAAAGTTCATAGTGCGTACATATTGCACCTGTGATTAGATCAATAAGTTATTGTTAATCATGAGATAAAGTGAAAGCCAAATATTGTTGTTGTATTTAGTTGAGTTGGAGCAAATGTTTCATATAGGACTATAGGATCATTTTCATTGATCTTTTAGCTAATGAATTAATTTTTTTACTTTTTAAAAAATCAAACTAAATACAAAAAGTGACAAATTTAAAACTGTTTTCCTTTAAACAAGGACTCAAACATCCATCCATCCATCCATTCATTCTCAGCCGCTTATCCTTTTCAGGGTCGCGTGGGGCGCTGGAGCCTATCCCAGCTGTCTTGGGGCGAGAGGCGGGGTACACCCTGGACAGGTCGCCAGTCTGTCGCAGGGCTGACACACATAGACACACAACCAGTCACACTCACCGTCACTCTCGCATTCACACTTATGGGCAAATTAGAGTTTTCAATTAACCTATCCCCACAAGGACTCAAACAGTTATCCCTAAATTTTTGTTCAGCTAACTAATAGATTCATTATTTTAGCTCTACTCGTGTAGTTGATTGTTTAATTTATATCCAATCATTACATTTTATAAATGTTTTCTTACATTTGATAAATAATTTTACTTCTAACTAGAGCCGTTCGATAATTGTTATACCCTACGAAGTACATTATTTTCCTTTAAATTGTAATAGAATAAAGCTTGATAAGAACACATTTAATTAAACATGACGCTTGATTAAAAGTACTTACATATCACATCTCACCTCAGCACAAATACATAGACACATTGTTGTATAAGGAGGGTTACTGGATGACTTAGGCAGTTTTTTTTTACAGTATTGATTGACTACCCTTAATACAGACAGTTAGTTTTCTTACACCTGACAAGATCGATTAATATAACATGCCTCAAATGATACATGGCGTTTTATACATCAAGCTCCTCATTTTGTAGAATGAGGAGCGCCAATTGTTGCCTCAGGTGATTTTTCTTGATTAATTCATTATTATTAAGCTTATAGTCTATTTTCTAACTGAGTGAACCTTCCCTCTTTTGAAAATTCTCTCCTTAAGCTGTGTGTGTATGTGTGCATCATTGTGCTGGAACGAGACCATCTCACACATACTGAAAAAGGATCAAAATAACCCCTAGCATTATGCTTAAGGCAGCATTATACTGAGCAATCTCTAGGGAGATTACTGCAGCGATTCTGCTGCTGGTAGTTTGATTCCAGTGTGTTTTATATGTGACCTATTCAGTAGCGCATGAGATAGTTGGCAAGATATAGGGTAATTTAACTGTCAAAATAGCATTTGGATTATTGTAATGTGAATAACATTTTCAGTGTAACCTTTACCTACATTTTGAATCAGTTATCCAGTTTATGGCTTTTTGCTTTATCTAAGTCCTTGTGGCCCGCGGGAGAAAAAGGTTGGCCACCCCTGCCATGCAACAACAGAGATGAGCGGTCAGGAAGAGCAGGGGAACAAAGTCATGAGTTTAAATCATTGTCACAGTCCCATGTTACAACCACAAGCTCACAGCTCTTTGATATTTCTTTAAATCTTGAGTTGTTTTTGTTTAAAAAAACATAAAACCTCAAACCTTTGCACTAGTGTCTGGAGGTAATTTTAGCTGTGGAATTCATATTGGTCCCATTGTGGTTTTCAACCGTGACCGCAAGCAAATCTTTGATACTTAATCATAATAAGGAAAAATTAATTCATAACATTTGGACTATATTTTTGGGTTAGGAGGAAATGTGTCTCAGTGATTTTGTTATTTTATCTCTCCATATTCAAACCATAAAAGTTATGCGCTTGCTGTGGTGATGATCTGTTACTGATTACTGAGAAAACATGGACTTTTACCACACAGTTCATAGTTACTGTGGTTCATGACATCTTTAATATTATGCAAATAACGGCCTTCATCTGTTCTTTCTCTTCCTCCGACCTTTGGACTCTGTCGCATATTATTTTAACCCGCTGGAGAGACACCTAATTGACTATAATTTATTTTCTTCTGATTGGACACATTTATGATATTTTATTCTCAATTCACTGCCTATATTGAAATTTCCTGCTGCATGTGCACTTAAAATGGCATAACATTTTGGAGATGTGGTTGGTTACAGGCTAAACACATGCTGCTTGTGGGTTTAGTGGTCAGTGTCTATTAGGGTGGGTAACGTACCCCAGAGATTGGACCCTTTGGTCGGTGGGTTTACATGGATCGTTTGTTCTGTATAGTAAAATGCTTGGCAGATTTCAGGATTACTCTCTTGTTCTTGCCTTTGCTTTCCATTTGTTTTTACAATATCCATCCATCTATTTACTTAGCGTAACGTCCAGTTCTCATCTCATTCACCCTGAATAGGTCAACATTCCTAGAGACCCCCACAATATTAGTAAGAAAACCACAACAATCAGATGATAACATATGATCGAGCACCAGGTGACAGTAAGGAGAAAGAACCTCCTTTTAACAGCATGATGGGTGAGCTATCTACTTTGATCACTCTGGGGTGATGGGTAAGAGAAGGAGGAAAAAGATGAGACCACTGAAGGACAAGGAGAAAATACAAATATGGAAAAGAGTAGATAAATGAGAAACACAGACCACCATTCATGATCTCATTGACTCCTACAGCTAGTTCAGGTTCACCAGTGAGCCTAGTGTTTGTGTCTTTAGACTGTGGGAGGAAGCTGGAGTCCAGGAGTCCTGATGCACGAAGAGAACATGGTAATGCAGGATATTCAGCTCTCTTAATACATTAATGGCTATGGACATGTGATCAAAAGGTTCTTTCGGTTCCATAGGGATTAGGTTAGTCTGTAAAACTATTATATATGTCACATATAAAGTGTTAAAGAAACCAGTTAATACTTTTAGTAAAATTATAAGACCATGTGTTTATGATCAGGATTTTTGAGTTAAGTTTCTTTACAATCACCTTTATGTTTTAAAAACAGAAACATTTCCTATGACCTGCATGTGCAATGTGCACATGGGAAGGTTCAGGTCCTATGAATGTAGTTGCTCATTTCAGATGAACAGTGGAAGAAAGATCCCTTTATGTTGGGAATTCAGTGCAGCTGTGAGCTCTCTTCTTTTTATACTGAGGAAGTGCATTTGAGAAGGGTGTGTATATTTTTAAAGGGCGATCACTGACCACACACTTTTCTACTGATGGTGGTGGGCCCACCTGAGGAAAGAAAATCTATCTTTCCTGAACTATTACAGACCCAGTAGTGGATTTGCACTACTCCCTGCCGTTCAACACAGTTAGGCAGGAGGCATCTGAAATATGAGGAAATCCAATTCTGAAAGGTGAAGTTTAAACTTTCTTGATCTGTGTGGACAATAAATCGATTATGTCTTGTATTAGTCTGTAAAATATTTTAATTTAGTCTCTATTAGGATTCATGTTTGCTGATAATCATTGAAAGATTAACCAGGCAGATTCCAGTATAGGTTTTGATGCATTGTTCTTTTCTAATGAAGATGACAGAATTACCAGTGCAATGGTGAGGTCTTAGCAGTGGCCTTCCTCTCTGACTGGCATGTTTCCCAGCACCCAGAGCCCAGAGCGTGGCTGAGGCCAAAACTCATCAAACGACAGCCAAGGCCACTCCTCACTTCTTTACTCTGACAGCTGCATCTGTTTTATGCATTCCCAACTGTAGTGGACAGACAGACTTGTTAAAAAGGGGATGAGAGGTCTGATATACAGCCAACCTGGCACAGACTTGCGGAGATACCTCAATCCCATCTCTGTCAGTACAAGCCCCAGCTGCACACTCATAGGGTGTTCCCCATCATCACTCACTGCATGGTTACAGAGCTAATCTTCAGCTAATGGACATACATCAACAGATATGATATGAAATGCTGACGTTTAGCTCTTCTGACACTTCAACATATTCAGCAATGGTGCATGGTGTATGACCTGGCATGGAGGTTAAATGACCAGAAGAACTAAGTGAAATAGCCAAGTAGCTTGTCTCATTGTGTTATAGAATATCTATCTATCTATCTATCTATCTATCTATCTATCTATCTATCTATCTATCTATCTATCTATCTATCTATCTATATATATATATATATATATATATATATATATATATATATATATATATATATATATATATATATATGTATGTATGTGTGTGTGTGTGCTGCTTTAATTCAATCATACTGAACAGGTTTCTAGCATGAACAACCTGTTTAACATCCTTTCAAAGCGTCTTGATTGGATATGAGTATGGACAGTCACTTGGACCCTGAATTTTCTTTTATTCAGAGGTGGACTTCCTAGTGTCTTTATAATCGCTGCTTGAGTCTCAGGGCATGAACTGATGGCTGGAGACTATCCTCCAGGATTTTCTGGTAGAAAGCAGAATGACCTTAACTGAGAGCTGAGAGGCCTCCAGCTGTTTAGATTTTGTTCTGGGTTCTATTGTGACCTCCTGGATGAGTCGTAGATGCGCTCTTGGAAGCATTTTGATAGGTCGGCCACTCCTGGAAAGATTCACCATTGTTTAAGTTTTAACCATGTGTAGATGATGGCTCTCACTGTAGTTCACTGGAGTCCCAAACCCTTTGCAGACTGATAGGTGTGAATTATGCTTGTCAGCTGTTTCTTTAGATTGTGGGTTTACTTTATGTGCGTTTTCTTCTTTGTGTATTTCATTTTGTTATGGCTTCCCTAGTGTTCCATTTTGTTTTCTTGTTAAAGCTCTTTATTGGGTGCCTCTCCTAACACAGAGACAAAGCTCTTGAAGTGTGCTTGTAATTCCATTATTTTAAACAAATAATTAGCATGTACAGAAAACAAGACATAAAATTCCTGAGGCATTGGTTCTTACTCTATTATATAAGGAATGAAAAGTCAGGTTCATGTATGCAGCCACAGCATTGGACCTACCAGAGTTACTGAGGCACTTTTTATGGCACTTGTCACTGTCAGGGGTCTTGGATATAGAAATTCCAGTTGGATGACAGTTAAGACAAATGAATATAAAGATGTGAAGGAGATGACAGATTAATGTCTTAGTCTGGCCTCAACATCCTGGATCTTAATGGGCCCCTGCTGCCCCCCAGCGGCTCTAATTGGCCCCCATCGGCCTGGTTACTGCCTCTGTGTGACCTGTGGAGCTTCAACGGGCTTCAGCACTTCAAGTTCGGGGGTCAGACATTTGTTATGCTCCATCACATCTCTCCTGGTCTCTGCTGGTTTCGGCTACAGCTCATAAAGTCTTTCCTCAGGAGATTGGGGGGGTATTTAACCTTGGGCCTCAATCAAGCTGTGAGAAAGAAAAGTGTCTGCATTTGATGGGATCTACATTAATGTATTTCCTTTATTTTACTTTTGGTTACACAAGGTGTTTCCATGACACTTTCAGATAGAATCTCAATAACCGTATCTTGGTTTTCCATTTGTGCCACTGTGGGGTTGGCTTTTTTTTTTTAAATAAGAAAATGTCTTGGCAGTTATTGCATTGCATTAATTGCATGGCTGATACCTAGAGTGACTAATAATTTTGTGGTTCATGATTCTTGTTTTGCCATCATGTTCAGACAACTGTTGCTTTGATTGGCATTAAATTTAGTACACTCATTAATGCCCACTGTGGCCAATTTTAATATATGTTTCCTTAACTTTTACAATGTACCATGGTTATCCATCCATCCATCTTCTGCCGCTTATCCGGGGCCGGGTCGCGGGGGCAGCAGCCCAAGCAGAGAAGCCCAGACCTCCCTCTCCCCATCCACCTCCTCCAGCTCCTCCGAGGGAATACCAAGGCGTTCCCAGGCCAGCCGAGCGATATAATCTCTCCAGCGTGTCCTGGGTCTGCCCCGGGGCCTCCTCCCGGTGGGACATGCCCGGAACACCTCACCCAGGAGGCGCCCAGGAGGCATCCTTATCAGATGCCCGAACCACCTTAACTGGCTCCTTTCGATGCGGTGGAGTAGCGGCTCTACTCTGAGCTCCTCCCGGATGGTTATATTGAAATTTCAATTTGTCCATTAGTTCATGGCCAAATGTAAAAGAATGCTAATCGAGGGATTTTTGTTTTCTTCGATTTAAGAGAAGTTGGCATATTAACACATTAAACTGAGTAGCTGAACCTTGTAAACATCAGTGTCAGTGCTATAAGTTTACTGTAAGAGCTGCTGGACTAGCTGTAGACTTTTGTTGCTGTGTTGTTTGAGTCATTGGCCTCCACATAGGGCTGTATGACCACAGGAAGTGCAAAAATGTTTGAACTTCCATTTCCTGATTATATTCTCACAGCTCAGCTAAACACCATCTGGGCTGGCACCTTAAAAATGGGTGTCAGCAGAATTTCTTTTTTTCATTTTTCCTCTTAAAATACTTTCCCTAGAGTATTGCCAGATAAAAGAAGTTTATATGATAAGCAACCAAAAACTAAGGAAAACATTGAATGTCATGAGGAAATGATCATTTATATACTAAATAAGTTACATAATTGGTTTTATAGAACCACATGCTACTGTATCTACTGAGCTGTAGATTTCATTTTTCTCTCATTTCTCAGCCTGTGATGTGTTTTTTTTTAATCACAGTGTGGCAATTTACCTTCCATCTTTTATTTTATCCCTCTCTTGCCATGATCATCAGATTTTTGTGACTGCAACTAAGCTCAACATCTTTGGTTAAGGAGGACGCTGGAAAGAAACTAACCTTTCTAAATAGTTTCTGTATAGGAATGAAATAACTGGACAAGGAGGCTGTTGGAGGTAGGGGGTATAATTTTCTGATACAACAGATTAATGACAGTGGGTGGGCTTTGGCTTATGCAGAGTACATTAGATGGATGATAAACAACAATTTGAGCCACAAATGGAGTCTGTTTTGAGAGTAGAGAGCAATGACTCCTAATATCCTCTGGTCTCCCGTACAGGTTTATGAGGGTATACTATATGGATACAAAACTGTATTTTTAGCACTCAGGAGTCACAGAGGTCTTCTTCAGAGAGACGGCTGTTGACAGTAATTTCCTGCTGTCTGGGTGGCTGTCAAATGAAGAGACAGTTGTGGACATTTAATGCCTCATCGGTTTGTTTGGAAGGTCAGCGATCTCAAGCACTCGATGTGTGGTCAGGAGGACTTACTTTAAAATAAGTTAAGAACTGCAGGTGTGAATAGGCATGTTGGGATTTCTGTGCTCTCCTCTGGGTTCTTGCTGCTCAGGTTCAAACTCCACTGTAAATGAGATTTTATCTGATGATGTCTAATTCTAACAGCTTTATTAATGAAACAGCACTAGCAGATGTATAAACTTATTTGACTATTTGAGTTATCAAAAACTCTTATACAATTTCTTCGCTTATTACTTAAGCAGGATAAACACCGTGCAGTTTTGAGCTGCCTCATACAAAAGACAAGACAATAAAGAAAAAAGAATTGGAGTAATATCGTTGGCAGTGGTTTCACAACTGCGGTCCATCATACATGGTACATCATAATCGCCAGGTTAGTGAGAGAGGTTCTAAGTTGTTTTAATGGCACTGACGCCAAAGATGATCAAATTGACCAACAGGTGTGCCGTATGAAAGGCTGACCAATCAATTTAATTGTGAAAAGAAAAACGCACAACAAACAAAATATGAAAAAAAACGCAGCAGAAGTTTGATTGAATGACAGTAGCTGCTATCGTGACTGTGCTGATGACGACACGGCATGAAGACAAATTGTCACTTTGTTATTGTAGTTCTGTGATTCACTAGGTATTATTATAATACACTCAGCATGGATTAAATCATTTGTTAGATCGATGTTGCACAGTGTGATGAAATCTCACAGTGTGTAGGAGCCCTTAGAAATGTAGTTTATATGAGCATGTTGTGAAAAGATTTGTTTCATATCTCCTCAGGCTTTGTATTTTAAAGTCTGGTTTAAAAAATTATATCGTTGTGAAGTTTTTATAAGGAATCCTTTGTATGAGACTTTGGGCTGTTGCGTTTGAATGATGGAAACTGGGAAAATATATCACTCCTACATTACATTCCTCCGTCTGCAGCTTCTGTTTTATCTTCATCTGTCTCAGATAAAGGTACTGATATTATCAAATCAAAAAAGTATTTGTTTGGAATGTGATTGCAGAGGCTTCCCATCGCTCTGTAAGAAAGTACAGGGAACCCACCCCCCCCCACTAGATTTTTATTAAAATATTCTTCTTCTTTTATATTCTATGTTCATCTGAAGAAATATTATTTACTACTATTTGATATTGTCATCTAGTATGGCAGCATGTTATTAGGTTAGTCCTATAAGAGTCAAAGTAAACTGTTTTATGTTTGTGGCACATCAAATCTTATTTCATTACACAAAAGTGGTCAGAGTTGAGCAAGTCACAACAAGATGAACCTACAACAGGTTTACAGTATAGCATCAAGCTACAGTGACAGCCACATAGGGGGACATGTATTGCACGATGCTGATGGACATTATGCTGATCCATACAGCACAGGCAGAGATGAGGGACTAATGTCTGACAATGGCTGCTATAGTGTTTAATAGGGCTGCCACGATTAGTCGACTAGTCACGATTACCTCGACTATCAAAATCGTCAACGACTAATTTAATAGTCGACGCGTCGTTTAAAGCTTTGAAAGATCCCAATAAGTAGTAGGATTTAAGAGTGTAATAACAGACTGAAACAGAAGATGGCAGCACTGCATGTACAAGGATGCCAGCTGCCGTTAAACCCTGAAGAAGAAGAAACTGTGTCCCAGAATTCCTAGCGCGGTCCTGCTCAGTTTTCAACAATGGCTGTGGCTAGTTAGTTTTAATATTACTCGTATTATTCTTTCTGGGTCACAAAATAAACGTTTAACATATTTTCAGGCGAGAATGTAGCTGTGTAAACCTCAAATATCTGCTCAGTTTATCAAGACCCCACAGATTTTCAAAAGCGCTTTTCGGAGACGTCTGTTACCCACCAGCTCGATAGCTAGCCGTGGTTCAAGGCTCAGTATAGCCGGTGAGAACACCGGACTCCCGGCAAAATGTTTTCAAACCCACCGCCGTCTTTCGCTACTCAGGTTAAACATGATATATAAATCACTTAGATAACTTAAAAATGTTATTGTTTGGCTTTTTTTTTAGAATTTTATTTGTTCCTGAGTAAATCTGTTTGGCTGAGATTAAAGTTATAGTTTTCACACAGCACACACAATATACTCCGGTGTCCTGTTATATTTTAGATAGGAAGGAGCAGACGGCTGAGTTTATTAAACTTCACCAAAACAATCTGCAGATTTCATTAAAATTTAATAAACTATCATCTTGTCTTTATTTTTAGTTAGCACATACCTTAAACACTCAAAGCTGTAAGCTAATGATAGTTATA
>VURO01009693.1:5166-29641 GCA_015108175.1 Pelvicachromis taeniatus
GCTTCACACGTGTAGTCTTGTGGCCTGAAGAAAGAAACTTCAAAGTTTATTGGTTAGGCAGCAGAGGCACCACACGTAGTACCATACTGGTGAATTTCCCAGTTCGGACACTTTTTTTATGCTCGTCACCATAACTGACTTCTATCTCTAAGTTCTATCTGTGATATTGATTCATAAAAATCTGAAACTGTTTATCTGCTGCACCTCGCACCTTTGACAAAAGAAAACAACAACAAAAAAAAAACCCAGGCGTGTCTGTCTTTGCCTCCCTTCTAAAATCAAAAATCCCATGCTTCTTTTTTTCCTTACAATGTGCAGTTGATTGTTCTCTGGCAACCACACTGCAAGATTGGTCATGTCCTCCGGATATGAACAAGAAATATACACGTACATCCACAAAAAAAGGGGGGCAGGTGCTGGGCCGACAACAAGCAAACAACAAAAGGAAAAAATCAAAAGCTAGAACACTGCAGAGCTCCAGTTTTGCCTACTGATTGCACCAGGAAATCAATGACGTTTCTACCACACCTGCTCATTTTTAGACAAAAAGTTTCAGTTTCATTATTGAATGCAGAGCTCAAATCAGCGGCATTCACAGAGGCTTTATTTATTATCAAGGTGTGTGAAGACGGAGCAGATGACCAATGGAGCCAACTGCTGAGGATCCATGTGGACAGGCCTATTGTCTTTTATGCGCTGAAGAACCAGCCTCTCAAAACACATCATCAGAATGGGGGTGAGTCTGCAGTCACGTCCTCCGGTCTGACGTCAAGTAAAGAATGGTGACGTTTTCTCGCCTGCAGAGCCTTTGTGTGCAAATTTAAAATTAACTGGATGCACCTCAGTATAATACATGGTCATTAGACACAAATAATCATCTCCGCAGGTGTTTTGGGAGATCCACCTACACATGTTCAAAGTGTGTGCACTTTACAGACACAGTATAAAAGCTGTCCCGATACAACAAAATCTCCTAGAACACATGTATGTATCTCTTATGAACGATGATTTCCTTCATTTACAGTCACATATTTATTTTAGTTCCTTAATGACAGATAAGCAATACCTTATTTTTTTTACCTCACCTCATCTTGTAGTTTGAACTCTGTGACGAGTTCGTCGCTACAGAGGCTTCTGATAAATTCTCTCTCCACGGAGGGAAAATCATCAAAAGTTGGTGAGTAGAAGATGTTTTTGTAGCTGGTGGGAGCCGCAATTTTATTCAGTTCTTCGCGATCTGCATTAGAAACTCCAACTGCCAGGACGCTGACCCCTAGAGACACAATCGCAACATGATAACTGAATATTTTAGTTTAAAAATTTAATGAGTGAAAAACCCTTTCACGTCTTTATGAACAGTTTATATTATAACTCACCCAAGGCGCGGGCAATTCTGGAGGGCGGCACCACATTGTCCTGGGCTTTGCCATCTGTAAACAAAACCAGAACATGGGGTACATCCTGCCTCATCCCATGAGCCTCCTGGAACAGTTCTTGCAGAACATAGCTGATGCCTTTTCCTGAGGAACATAAGAACAAAAACAACAAAAAATACGTTTTAAGAGGCCGTAACATGACTTTCGGTTACATTCTGGTAGATTATTTTTGCTAGTTTTCCACCACTGTAATGAGATTCTTCAGCCATGTTACTATTTGGAGTCTTGGACAATATGATTTTCCTGTATGATATCACTGATTCAACATAGAAAACATAAAAGACAACCTCTGTTTTTTGGGTTTTCTTTACACAAAATTCAATTTGCCAATGCACAATAAAAGATCATCTCACATGACACTAACTACGTCAGCAGACAGTGTTCATGTTTTTGGAAACAGAATAGTGTGACACCTGTTTAAAAGTCTACGAGGTGCGCCTGTGTGTTGTGAATAGGACCCAGAAGCGGATGTGGAGAGAGGAGTTGCAGTTGAACAAAAAGTGAGCCTTTATTTGACTGATGGCAGATGATAAACATGGAAACTAAGAATACTAACAAAACACTATCAAATACTAAGACAAGACTATGGTGGGGGTAACAGACGACCTGACAATGAAACACAGAAAACAGAGGACACAGGAGGTGATCAGGGGAAGTGGGAACACATGGAGAAACAGCTGACTCACATGAATCTAATAACGCAACAGGGAAAATCAGAATGAACAAGAACACACCAGACTCTTTCAAAATAAAACAGGAAACATGGCAACGTAGACGTGACAACAAAAGCTTCACAATACACAGCCCTAAAACACATGACAGACATGATAATAATGGTAAACCAAACTCAACTAAACCCTAAATAACTTATCATCACAACCTTAACATAAGCGACTCAAAAATACAAAATAAAGTGCAAAACGCTGGATCAGAGATCCAGCCCGTGACAACGGTGTTCAATACAGGAAATAGTAAAAGAGACCCCTGGCCAACTGAAGACAGCTGGCAAACTGAGACATAGTGCACGTCTGTGTGAGTGTCACCAACCGGTTTTGGTGTTTCCCCCTCCATAACGCAGCGCTCTGAGAGCCCTGAGCACAGAGTTTCTGTCTTTGAAGTCATTAAGGCGGAATTCAATGCGAGGCTCATCGCTGTAATGAACCACAGCTATCTGAAAGAAGATCATAACATCAATACACACTTTCAGATCAGAGCTGAGCATGATGAAACTTCATTCTTCAAAATGAAGATCATAAGAACTATATATTTGCTTGTGCTTGCCTCCTTGGCTGACAAAATAATGGCATTATGCCATGCTTCTCCTTTCTGCCAATGTTTGAGTCTGATTCAGCCCATTTGGTGGAGAAGAGCACATTATGTTACTGCTAATGGTCTAAGTCTGCACATGAGACTCACCTTCCGGGCAGTTATTATGACTCAAAAACTGCAATCGAGTCCAATTTGTAATTGTCTAAACAGACTCACAGCCAAAGCGATAAAATTAAACACCTGAAAGTTATATCTTCAGCACGGTACAAAGAAAAGTTTTTACTGAGCAACTAACCTGCGTGCCCTGTGAACCAATTACAGGGAAGTATGTAGCTACTCGAAATATGAAGTCTTTCATCTTCCTAAAGTTGTCAGTGCCAATGCTCGACGACTCATCCACCAAGAATACAATATCTGCTTTGGTCTTACCGCACACTGACAGAAACAGGACAGGAAAGAGTTTTAACTAAAAATACGGGACATATTATTTAACATGAGGGAAAAAATATAAGAGAATGAGAATCTCTAAAATACCTGGTTGTGGCGGTGTTTTTTTCTCTGTCACTCTACTCAGTGTGATTAATCGAAAGGACGTGACTGCTCCTGCCTTGGCCTCAGTGACCCTTGGCTGAACTTGGGGCTTTTTGGTTGTTAAGAACTCAGTTGGAAGGACAACATCAGGGTCCCAGGTGGTCCTCATGGGTGATTGAGCAGTGGTTGTGTTGATGATAGAGGCAGTCTGGGAGTCCCTAGTGATAGGTGGGGAATGGGGGGCCACTGTAGGTGGCACAGACTGGACTGTTAACGCTGGGCGAGCGGGTCCCACTGTGTTACACAGAACCATAACAAATAAATCAAACACCTGAGGTGTCTGGAGGCAAACAGAGTCTTTGCTGGAACAACAAATAGGAGAACAAAGGAAGCAGTAAAACACTGCTGCAGCATTCTTCACTTTGGGTTTTCAGCTTGTTTCACCAGTCTTAAAAAAGCTACTGTAGGTGTTCACTGAATATCAACAAACATAACAGCTGACAATGGAAGGCTAAGGCAGATTTATTTATCCATGGGTAGTCAGACAAATGCTGTAGGTTCAACATTTTAAAGCATTCATGCAGTGTACAATAAGAGCATTGTCACATGGGAGATTTAGTGCTATCTTAACACTTAGCTAAGATAGCATTTCTTTTCTTCAGCAAGCTAATTTTAGCTTTGTCAATCTGAAGTAAGTGTATGTCTGTCATTCAGTCAAACAACTTGGAGAGAGTCTTACATATTCTCTGATACATGGTGCTTATAGGCCCCTCCACTTCTCCATACAAAGGTCTGATGGTGAAAAGATATGTTCTGCCATACAAGAGGTCACTGATCTTATAGTAGGTGAAACCAGGGCCAAGGATTTCTGTTTTAGTGTCAAACACTGAAAACAACATACAAAGAAAACATGGTGTTGCAAAGTGATGATTGTGACAGTACAGTTTTAAGAAATAATACACAGGAAAATATATCTTTATGCTAAAATGGATTTGAGTGTATACAAAGGAAAGGAAACAGTATTTTTTTTTAATAACCTGAAAAATAAAATATCAAATCTACAAGTAATAATGATATATCTGAAGATCTGCTGAGAAATGACATGTACGGAGATTCTGTCAATTATGACAATATTACTTTAGGAATTTTGTTAATAAGATTTCTCACCTTATTAACGTACCCTTTTTAACAAAAGGGTACTTATGTTGCCACTTTATTCACAAAACATAAACACTGAAAACACTCTGAAATCTCTAAACAATTATTCCTGGCATGCTGGGATATTTGTGTTTTATTCAGGCAAATATTGCCTTTTCAGACCAAGACCTGCTAAATAAAAGGATGATTATGGCAGGTCTCATTATGCAGTGTAATATGATTTACATAGTATGTAATTCATCTCTGGAGGCTAAATGAAAGTTGCATGAAATATAAGATGGTGTTTTATTAAGTTGTGGTTTCTTACTGACCTGAGATGTGCCTCCAGGAGAGGCGATATCCTGAGGAACCAGCCACACGTGTCCAGTTCAGAACAGTACTGTTGTCTGTTGTATTCAAAGCAGAAAATCCTTCTACTTTTGGAAGATCCACTGAGCTCACATGAATAATGAAATAAAGAAACAAGCGACATTAGGTGGATTAAATCATACGTCTTAAAGAATATAAACTTTTACATTTCCAGTATTAGGTGCAGATATGTGCATAAAAGTTTTTTTGCATTCACCACGTTAGATTTTAAATTAGGCCATCAACATGTGATTGAAATGCAGACTTTCAGCTTTAATTCAAGAGGTTTGACAGAAGTTTCAAATTCACTTTTGCAGAAATACAACCGTTTTTAAACATAGTCATTTTAAGAGGCTCAAAAGTAATTGGACAAGCTGTTTCATGGCCTCTGATAAAAGATTTGACTCAAAGTGTTGAACTTGCATTTTGGTAGCTGTTCACCGGAACTTTCAATATGAAGTCCATAGAAGTGTAGATGCAACTGAATGATGATGTGTCTACTTGAGAGATAGCAAAAAGTTTAGTGGCCAAATCTGCACTGACCGACTCAGTAGCCGAAAAACAAACCTTTTATTTAAGTTTATATTGTCCAATTACATTTAAATCTATGTAATTCGAAGAGTGAATGCTTTCATTTTTTTGTTTTTCCTGACTTACAGAAACTTCAGGTGAGGGAAAACTGTGCTGGATGTAGATGTTTTACAGGGTAGTGTACAGGTGAACTTTAATAATTAAATCACCATAGTGGCATTTACACATAATCTGTTTAGTGAAACTGTACATTTCCCTGAAACTCAGACTGTTCCCTACTACCAGACCCAGGCAGGACTCACAGGTACGTGCTGTGACCAAGACAGCGCTTCCTTCCCTGCTGCCCACCATAGAGGACACTTGGATCTTGTAAGCTGAGCTCTCTCGCAGGTTGCGGATGGTGTAGGAAGTAGAATCAGCCGATACCACGTGGGACTTCTCATCACCCCCTAGTGCAGGGAATAATTGTGTCAAACAACAATGTTTGGAGTTACAATGAGCCACAAGAGTCTAAACTGAGGAGTGATAACTCATTACGCTGCTAGATGCTGTAATTGGAAAATAATGCTAATATCCAAGACATGCTTAATATTTTCATTGGCAGGGGTGACTTTTTTTTCTCAGCTACTCTGATCCAAAGATGTAAACTCTTTATATTAATGTAAAAAAAAGAAAAATGCATTTTAAATTCTACTGTATATTATGTCTACTTGTGCATAGCCTGAGGTGTTAGAATACACATTTGGGTGGTTTTATTTATGTGGTTTCTTACCAAGAAATGGGATCCAAGAGATTTTGTACCCAGAAGTCCCTGGTGCTTTTTTCCAAGATAGGGTGAAGGAATTTACTCCAATGTCCTCAACCTTCACCTCCCTCACTGCCTGGATTGGATCTGACTCTGATACTGCAGCTAAGTGATAACATAACATCACCACAGGAGATTTCAATCCAAGTTTTATACCATAAAGCTGTGACGATATTTTTTTTTTACACATCACAATGCATTAAGGACCCTGAAATCATTAAATATGTGATTAAAATCTCTGAAAAATTTGCTGATGTGAGTTTACTTACCCTCCCTATCATTTTACAGTGTAATAAACTTAGCACTTGGAGCTTGGAGTAACACAGTGACAGTGATAGAATGATAGCAGCCCTGCTGACTTGGACTCACTGACACATACTACAAGTGACAGCAGCAGGAACTGTGGTTAAAATGGGAAGACCAAAGTACATGACATGTCAGTCAAACACAGACACTTACGAGGGTTTATGTGGCACAGATTGAGGAACTTTGCCGTACCCTTCCCATTTAATTACGATGGGGGCACAGCTGCACAGAGCCATTTTAGATCTAAAGATGGCTCATGATAAATTCAAAGTCACTGAGACTTCACATATGTTTTGTACCTGTGAGCTGAGATAAGGAGATTTCTGGTCCCTCTGAGTTGCCATACACTGCACAGATGGTGACTGTGTAGGTGGACTGTTGGTTCAGGTCTTTGAGATGATGGAAGAGGATGCTACGATCCAGGTACTGGACTTGGGGTTTGCTATCATCTGCAAGCATCAGACAAAAAAATAAACAC
This sequence comes from Pelvicachromis taeniatus, assembly GCA_015108175.1. NCBI lineage: Eukaryota > Metazoa > Chordata > Actinopteri > Cichliformes > Cichlidae > Pelvicachromis > Pelvicachromis taeniatus. Next base: position 12,029 of record VURO01009693.1, read on the forward strand.
CAATCAATCCATCCATCAATCAATCAATCAATCAATCAATCAATCAATCAATCAATCAATCAATCAATCAATCAATCAATCAATCAATCCATCCATCCATCCATCCATCCATCCATCCATCCATCCATCCATCCATCCATCCATCCATCAATCAATCAATCAATCCATCCATCCATCCATCCATCCATCCATCCATCCATCCATCCATCATCTGTTATAAAGATTATGTATGGTAAATAGAGAGTCTTTAATGGGGCTGGCATGCTTTAACATGGTGAAACCAAGCAGGAATAGGTATAAATATATTACCTGTTTTCCATGACAGTTTGTACTCGGTGGCTCCAACGATGGGACTCCACGCCACATCTATAGTGGTGCCTGTGTAGGATGTCACCTTGAAGTTGGAAACATAACCCAAAGGAGCTGAAAAAAATGAAAGAAAACACATCAAGGGCTGATCTTATAAATACTCTGTTTCATGTGAAAAAGATGAATCACAAATCTTTGGCGTTTTTGATTTCCTCATCGTGACTTTATTTCTTAGTCTGCTGATTAGTAGCGGTTTAAACGCACGGTTGGACACCAATTCGTTGGGTGTGATTACACATGTAACAGAGGTCAGTGACGATGTGTGTCGTCATGGTTAATACATACAAAAAACTGAACCATTTACATATCAACATTTCTTATCAAGGTTTCAAGGTTTGTTTGCATTCTTGTTTATAAGGTTTAATGTTTAGTTTTTAATATGTTTTTTCTTCCCAGACCTTTTTGGCTTGTTAGTGAAAGCTTTATATAAGTGCTCCTTGATATCAGTGCAATGATGTGACATAATTAATTGGACTAAGTGATACGTCACCTGTGTGCATGCACCCACAACAGACAGAACAGAGAACCAATCATAGAAACAGCTCCACAGCTCTACTGCTTAAAGACTGTGCAAACTGGGATATCAGAGAACTTTCAGTAATACAGAGACGTTTGAAAAACTATTTCGCTTTCTAGTTTCAGTCGAGATACAAGCCGTTTTAGACTTTATAAGAAGTGACAGAGGTAGGAACTGTGGTTGAAATGGAGTCATTCCTATGCCCCAAGGGTCCTATGTTCCTGAGCTCTATAAAGCACATAATGGGAAGCTGGAAAAATGCATATTTTCCAGCTAAGTAAGCACCTAATGTGACTTATGACTTATGGGCTATTGTGGGTACACGTCAAAAAGTTATATTGAGTGTTAGCCAGTGTTTTGTGTGTGCGTTTGCAATAAAATGCTTAAAGTTTGTTAAAGCAATATTGAACTGGGGAACTTAGCACCATAAGAACATAGACATATTCCTGTTACAATGACCACATGGCAATCAAACAAAATAAGATCAATTTGTCCTGCTCCAATAAGTGTGGCACACAATTCTTCTTCTTCTCCTTCTAATAAACACTAAAGCTGCACCCAAAAGTTTTTTGCACAAAAAAAATCTACTGAAAATAATGAAAAAAAATTTGCTTATTCCTACATTTTAATATGATGTCTGGTGAACAAGGTTACTTACAAGTTCTGAAGGTGACAGTGATGCCAGGTCCAACCGCGGAGCCAAACAGCACATACAGAGTCAGGACATACTCCGTATCATGGGCTACATTTTTCAACTGGTACTGTGTAGTGCTGCTGTTCAGAGCCAATTGCCTGGGACGGTCCCGACCAACAAACTCTAGAAATAATATTAACATTATAGTTAGTCTGTTATCCCTCAGTGAGCTTCACCAACCCCTGCTTGTATCAGAGGCAAATATCCTCCTTCTTTCCCTGTATTTCATCACAAGCTACTGGCATGTTGCTATGGTTAAAGTGTCCATTGAAAAAGTAACTGAGTTGAGAATATCTGCAAAAAACAACCGTAAACTGTGACAGACAATAGTGATGGAATAAATCACCTGGCGTGGGACCCCATGCCAATCTGTATCCTGTAGCCCCTGGGACACTGTTCCATGAGACGACTGCAGTACTTGTGCTCACAGCAGATACTTTCAGAGTCTGTACTGAACTACTTTCCACTGACAGAAAGAGAAATATAGTGAAAGACAAAGAGGACTGTTATGCATCTTATCTACTGCTTTTGTGCTTTATATTTTGTTTGTGCAAATTTTTAATTACATGTCTTGACTTTCACAGTGGTGATGGGCCCCTCAATGTCTCCAAAGATGGGGTTGATGGTGATGGTGTACTCAGAGCCTGCGTGGAGGCCCTGGATCATGTAGAAATTAAAAGTGTCCCCGAGGTTTATGTTTTCTATGTGGCCTTCTACAAGATATAGAGTGACATTTAAGCAAAGAGATGTATTAAATTAAATATTTAGCATTTCAGCTGTTCCACTAGAAAGGTACTTAACTACGATACCTGTAGATGCCCATGTCAAACGGTATCCTGTAGCACCTTTAACTGATGCCCACCTTGCTTGAACTGTGTCTGTGGTTGCATTTTGGACCAGAAACTGATGAACTGGCACCAGCTTCACTATTAAACACATACCGCACACACATGCAAAAGTAAATTTAGGTAGATTATTCACAATGACATGGCCGAGTATAGAGTAGTGTCTGCCTGCTAATATTTTTTACTAAAACAATACCACCCTGTTGTGGAAATATCGTGGTACTGCACTTTTATATTTGATAGGTGTTGTTTTGAGGAGATTACATTTAAAGCAGTTTATAAACTGCTTCCAGAGTGCCCGAGCTTGCTCTCTGGCTTTCCTCTTTATGTAAATGAACATAATGATGGGGTTTTGAGCCAAGCTAATAAACTTACATGTCTTCCCCACTACTGAAACTGGTTTACTTGGTCCTTCAGGGTACACAGCATAAACACTGACAGTGTACTTCTTATCCTCCTCCAGACTGTCAATCACATGAGAGGAGATGTCTCTGGGAAGGAGCTGCTCATAAATGAATCCTGGTCTGTTGGCTGGAGAACAATCATAAATGCACAAGACATAATAATTTTTTTTTTTTTAAAACCTCTTTATTAGAACTTATTACAGCTTTCTTTCAAACCCTTCTGGAAACAAAGTTAACATCTAACATGCTTAAAGTAATTGACTACATGTTCTTCTACTGGTGTGCAGTAAAATAAATAACAATAAATGCATTGATTTATGTCAGCATACATCTCGGAATGAAGATCTTGAATCCATTCAGCTTCCCCTGGGGGGTTGTCCAGCCAAGGCGCAGCGAGAACAGGCCCTCCTCAATAACACGGAAGTTTGAAACTTCGGGCAAAGATGCTGAAAGACAGACACATGTTGCTCAGGGAAAGATGACAGCATAAAATTAAAAATAGATACACTAGGTGCACGAGCAGACACTCACTTGTCTTTACTTTGATTGTTGCAGAGTCTCCTATGAGGCCCGGATACATGGCATAGACGGTGAGGGAATAGTCGCTTTTAGGACTCAGCTCTGTCACCATGGCTGTGCTCACATCTGCCTTCAGATCCATCTGTTACATACACAGACAGCAGAGCAAAAGGAGCTGAGTGTGTGTATGTGTGAGTGTGTATGTTGTGTTTCCCTGAGACATTCTGGAAGACAGAATGACGTTTAGAAGAAGATGATTGATTAAGAGGAAAAATGATCAAGTCAGAGCAGAAGATAGCAGTAGAGCAGAAATACCTGGAGGCTGTGCAATGAAACAAAGAGACATTTTTGGAAAGTATGCTTACGTAAATATCTTGCTGTTTTGCCTTTATCGCTTCAATTTCATCTATATATTTATCTCTAAAAGCCTCTGACATCTTTACGGTTTGTTTAGCCTTTTGTCCACAATAATGAAATTAGGTTTTATGTTATACTATAACATAATGCAGAATGTAGACAGAAACAAAGAAGCACTGATATCAGTGAGATGACTGCTTATGTTGATTGCATTTGTAAATGTTTCACTGAGTTTGGAGTGGCTGCACAATGGCAAGATAAATCTTACTGCAATGAGTCCAGTACTTAGACTGATCACAGGGATCACAGAGTGAGTTGTTGTTGTGAGCTGTTTAAAGTTCTAATATGAGAAGTTCATGTAATCCATGTGTTGTGTCAAACGGGTGTGTTTTGAAGAGGAATTCCATGGAGAGTCATATCAGAGGGCACTTTGAGGTGACTAATCAGCAGCAAAAAGACTGAGATGTCCAACTAATTCATGCATTCAATGCTTTACTATCTGTGAAAGTCAGTATGATGACATATTGCTTGCTCTAGCTCAACAATAATACAACAGTGACCTTATGTATGGACAATTCCTCACCTGCCTCTGCTGCACAGGAAGGAGGTGTCCCTTCGAGCTGAGTGGAGTGACCAGCAGGCGATATCCGGTGACATCACCCGTGGCCTGGCTCCACGTCAGTCTAAGGGAGCTGTGGGCCAGTTCGCTAACCTGAAGGTCTCTGGGACCAACCACACGTTCCTCGCCTACGATTAAAAGTAAGTGCAGAAAGAGTGATGAGACAGAGGGGAGCAGAACATGGAGCAGAAAATATGCAAGTTGATGTAAAATATGTCTACAAGATATATTATGTTAGCAAAGAAGCTGCAGAGTACAATGAAATAAAAGAAAGTTATTATTCATTTTTATTATACCTTTCAAGCACAAGAGTGTAATACAATTCGTCAATATGAAAATGCAAACAGCTGTCAGCGAGAAGGCAGCTTTTTCAGCATATTACGAAGAACTTACTAGGCTGGGAAGTTTTCACAGGGCGTGGTGGTTCAGAGGCAGTGAGGCACACTCTGCGGGACAGTTTGGGGAGGATGGTGTCCATGGTAGAGAAATCGGTGAAGGGCAATAAATGCTCGTCATATGGCTCCGACACAATCCTCCTAAGCTCTGCCTCATCAGCCCCTGTGAGGCCTGGTTTTCAGCATAAACATGAAGATAATGAAATAAAGTGTGGGACATATTATAAACAACATTAGTACTCTTTATATTATGGTTTTTGCCAAGGTGCATAAAAATGTTTCATAACCAATTGAAGGTGTGGATATTAAATGGTTTTGTTTGTATTTTTCTGAATTTTATCGACATTTTTTCTGATCTCCACCAGGGGGAGGTGTTGCATTTTGACTGATTCTATATGAAAAGCGCCAATATGTGCCCATATACACATATGTTTTACATATAAATAACCACAATCACTCAATTTCTGGAGCGAATCTCACTTTGTGCAAGTGGGCCCTAAATGCCAAGGCATGAAATATTTAAGCTTTCCTAATGCACAAAAGAAACCATTAGGAGATTTTTGCATTTTGCAACTCTGAATATGTTGTCTACTGTATGAAATTTGCACCTAAACAACACAAATGTGCATGTTGATTTCTTAAGAGCTATAACGCTGTATAGAGCAGGGAGGTGGAGGTGCTGACATAATTAAATTTATGCTTTCCAGGCTGCTCTAGCTCTACAGGTAATATTGGCTTTGCATTAGCGGTCAAGATTCATGTCTAGCTGCCACGCGGTGGTGATGAACGAGAGGAGCAGGTTTCAGTGTCAGTGGTGCAGCCGGGGGTGGGTGGGATGGGAAGGCACAGAATTGCCTAATGAAAAATGACTGCGATTAGCACACCATTGGCTAATGAGCAGTAATTATTGCACCGCTGCAGGCTGTAAAGAGTAAGTCGTGGGCTTGTGTGCTCATGCCTGTGAGTAGGGGGAAAAGGGCAAGGTACTGTATGTGCAAGTAAACTTGGTGGTATTCATAAGCAGGGAGAAAAATGATGCAACACTATCAGAAAGTGTGCCTTTACATACAAAGCACAGAAGCTGGATCGATCAGTTATCCTTGCACACATACCTGTGTATACATACACAAGCATGAGTGCACTCAGGTACTCAGAAACAAAACTCCTACACACAAATACCCACACTGAATCCAATGAATTCAAATGTACAGGACATGAATTTCTAACTGCAAACACTGCAGATAAGCGGGCAGAGCCTGGATAAAATCTGAAGGGCTGCTGCAGTGGGGATGTTGAAAGAATTCACAATAGCAACTTCCACACTCACCTACTGCAAAGACAGTAATGCCATTGTCTGCTACTGCTCTGACTGCAGCATTGACCTGGTCGTCCGACTGTCCATTTGTGATCAAGACAACAATCTGCACAAGACAGAAAATGGCATATGTAAAGAAGAGAAAATAATGTGAAGATCTGTTAATTCTTGATAAATGAATGCACAATATAAAGCTAGTAACATGTATTATATTTAAACACATTCAGGTTATTTTCAGCTGCAATCTTTCAACCTTTGTTTTTACAACTATTGTTGGCATCACTGGAGGCTTAAATCAAGCCTCAAAACAACGTTTGTGTTGAAAGAGCATCTATGCAAACAGTACTATTCTCATGAAAGCCTCCAAAGCCTTTTGATGCAGTTTAGCACATAATTGAAAGCATAATTAAATAAATCAGACCCAAACTCAAAGTGGAATTCAAGGATGCTGGCTTGCAGCTGAGTCTAATAATTTCCCCATTAAGGAAAATTTTCTCAGTTCACTCAAAGTTCACCCCTCAGTCAGTGAAGAAGGGGGGTGGAAAGCATGCACAGGAGAATGTAGTTGCTGCTTTGCATGCTGTACAATTCAATATGCCAGCCTAATCCTCAATTCTCCACCTTCCCATATCCAGTGTGCTGTAGCGAGATGATTCACACATGCACACAGAGATAGAGAAATGATTAGAATGCTAACCAGCTGTGTTATACTGAGACAACACTACAGTATTAGACTGTATCAGACTGCGTCTGATAGAAAAGGAGAGTTGTGGGAAAGAAAGTGTATTTGGATATTTGACAAGGAACTTTTGAGACAAGTTGGTGAATGTGGCATTTTTGTTAGGCTCCAAGAAATGCACCAAGCCCAATTTAACACTTGTTTTTTTAAGGTCATTGGCATAAACCAAGTTGAGTCACTGTGGATGACCATCTGTTGGATGTTTAGCAGTCACGCCTTATCTCCATCTGATAATCAATGAAAATCTGTGGTGGAAAATGTATTTCCTTTATGTTGTATTTTTCCTCCAAAGCACCAGAGAAAGCAAAACAAATCCTGTTCCCCATTGCACCTTTCAAATATTATCAATTTGTATTCTCAGCATATAACACGATAGTTTAATCAGATTCACAGCAGTGTGAGAATGGTAAACCTGTTTATTTGTTTTTTCCACATGTCCTGTGGAGTGGAAATATAGATTCCTGACTAGTCATTTCCTTTCACACAGGGCAGAAACAGACAGTACATGCATGTCTTTGCAGCATGGGTAGTAATCTCAAATCAATAATTTCCCCAAAGCTTGTGAAACAGCATGTTGTCAAAAATTACCAAGATTTAAATTCCTCCGTTTCAGCGTGTAACAATACACCTTGCTGAGTAAAGCAGTGTACCTTCGGGGCAGAATCCCGCCTGATGACGGGGCTGAAAACAGAGTCGACCAGAAACTGGAGTGCCATGCCAGTCCTCCTGGATCCACCCTCATAGGGAAGGTCTTTGATGGCTCTGAGTACCTCCTCAAGGGAACTGTAGTCTGTCAAAGCAATCCGCATCCTGCATGAACATATAAGCACAAAACTGGATCAGATAGAAACATTTTTTCATATTAGACAACAGAACTTTGAAATAAATGCAAAGGACCAAGACTCCTATAATTGAGTTGACTGTTTCAAGATCCAATTTCCAACTACTTTTTTTTTTTTAAACAAAAGAATGAGAAATTAAAACGAAATGCAAAATAATGTCTTACCTTTGATATATTAAAATAGATTTTAAAGAGTGTCAGTGTTTAAAGAGTAAGGGTGGTATTGTTAGAAATTATATACACAATTAATTAGAAAAAGAAGTTTCATATTCCATTGTTTGTTTTTAGATTATTAATTATGAAATGAAAATATTGACATAAACTGATCAGGCATTGGTGTTGGTCCCCCTTTCTGCAGTTGCTTGGACTCTTGACCACTGAAGGTTTGCTATGGTATCTGGCTGGTTGTGAGGTGGGGGTCTCTATGGATCAGACTTGTTTCCCACAGATGCCCAATAGAATTGAGATCTGGGGAATTTGGAGGCCAAGTCAATACCTCAAAGTCATTGTTGTGCTCCCCAAACCATTATTGAACATTTTTTCTGTTCAGGAATGGCCACAGTCATTAGGGAATACAGTTTCCATGAAAGGGTGTACACAATCTGCAATAAACCGGCTATCCACGAGATGTAAAAGAAAATGTTATTTGTCAGACCAAGGACACTTTCTTTCATTGCTCATTGATGGTGCTTTCACCAGTGGTGAGGGTTCATACATGGACATCCAGCCACCGCAATGGGATGTGTATTCTGTCACCTTTCTAACAGAACCAGCAATAACTCTTTCAGCCACAGCAGCTTGAGCACCTGTTGGATCAGACAAGACAGGCTAGCTCCTCTAGTGCATCAGTGACCCTGTCGCTGGTTTACCGCTGTTCCTTCCTCTGACCACTTTTGATAGATACTGACTACTACAGACCGGGAACAGCCTACAAGAGCTGCAGACAACCCAGTTGTCTAGCCATCACTGTCTCTTCTGTCTCTTGTCAAACTCGCTCAAATCCTTGCCCATTTCTCCTTCTTCTAACACATCAAACACATCAACTTTGAGGGCAAAATGTTAATGTACTCCTTAATATATTCCACCAGATACTAGAGTCATAATGTAGAGATAATCAGTGTTATTTACTTCTCCTGTTAGTGGTCATAGAAAGTGATCATGTAGAAAAGACAGCTGAATCAAGATTTATGCCAAGCTACCACAAAGATTTGTGCGATGTGCCAAGCTCAAGTCTGACTTCTACCTTGGAACATCCCCAAAGACAGTGACTCCAAAACGGACCCCATCAGCTCCAACCACACTGTCCTGAAAGGAGGAGATGATGGCTGAGATGAAGTCTTTGACTCTGGAAAAGCCTGTGTGACCCCCAATCCAGGACTCATCCACCAGAAACACTATGTCTGCCTGAACCACTGTCCTGCATGCTGAGGAAAGAAGAAAAGATTAATTAATATGTGTAAAATGGTAGCATATACATGAAGCATGAGAAGACACAATAAGAAAATGCATCTTTCTTATTGAGATATTTCTTTTAATTTTAAATATAACATATTTTAAGAAATTTCAAGAATTAAAAAGAAATGCACTTATACTAATACATAACTATTATATGTATTAGTATAAGATTGTTGGGTTTTTCACTGTATGTATTATTGTAGGGTCTACCTTACAATGTAAAGCGCCTTGAGGTGACTGATGTTGTGATTTGGCGCTATATAAATAAAATTGAATTGAACTATTATTCCATTACCTTGTCAGTAACTTCAAAAAAGGTGAAACTTCTGGGGCCACTATATTTTTGTATTTTTATGGCTCGTGGATTGTGATGGTGAACTCTACAAATTCTAATTCTATGTAAATAACCCGCAGTTCCTGAAAGCTATGCTGCTCACAGATTAGTAGAATCTGTCATCAACCACTTAAATGGCAATTTACAGCGTGGTTTACTGACAGATATCGTTTGGTTACCTGGGTAACATCGATTCTCTGAAAACCACTGAGAAAACCACGTGAGGTTTTAAAGAGAACCCACTTTTTTTGCTATTTACTTAACTAATACTACCCTCACTTGAGCTCATTAACTCAATGTTTTAATCAATTATCTATCACTATCAGTGCTATTTTAATAACTTTTAGTACTGTATTATAAATTGCCCAAGCCATATTTGAACATTTTATTCTTTACTTAAAAATGCAATCTATCATTTTCAGCTAATGAGTTTGTAGTGTTTGCTGCATTTTTTTTAATTAGTTTTTTTTTTTTTTGCTGGTTTCAATACTTGAATAAAACATTTTACCAAATTGTAATTTCAAATTGTTTTTTTTTTTTTTTGCTGGTTTCAATACTTGAATAAAACATTTTACCAAATTGTAATTTCAAATTGTTTTTTTCCTCCATTAGATTTATCCTTGTATGTATCCCTCTGAAACCTCAAAATCACTAGTTTAGCCTCCTGCTACTTTAGAGATCCTTCATTCCTACACTGACCACCAGATAGCAGTCTTGTTCCATGTTGCTGAGGGGATTCCTTTCATTCGCTTCTGTCATGCAGCCAGAGCCTCACACAAATCCTTATGAATTTTTAATGAGACACAAGTGAGCCAAAGAGACTATCAATATTCTGAGCACTCCAGCAATAAAACTTTAGTACAGCGATGAGAAACGCTTAGAATAATAAGGTAAACACACCCAAAATCAGGGTCAGTACCCTTGCCCAAGCAAACAAACGCATTTAACATAAGAATCTGCTGGGTTTGATGGGATTTAGATGCTTTTCTGAGTGAACTGGTGCACTGAATACGCAAGTGCACCAACACATATTCACATGCACAATCTGCTGTGTCTGCAAACACCTTGTAAGTCAATATTCTGGTATTGCATATGCAATAAAGCAAAGTGACAACAGCATTGATTAGGCTAGTGAATAAGAGATAGGCACAACTGATTGTTCTGTAAGTGATAAGCGATTCTCTGCTGTCTTCTATTTCATTATCAAGCTTTCTCTCCACTATTATCTCACCCTTCTTCCTTTGGCTGCAATCCCAGGATTCACTGGGGGTGACATATGTCTCCAGCCCATAGCGGCCTAACATTATGTTCCTCCTCACACACCTATACATTTCTGGCCGTACACCAAGGAAACAAAATATCACTGGGAATAGCATTTTGGAGGCCTCTCAAGCACTATTATCTTTGGACGCTGTAGTATCATATATTCAGCAATAGCAGATCTATTAGTGATGACTTATAATCATTGATGCACTTTCAAAAGATAAAACAATGTTCATACGTTCCAGCCCAAGTTGCGCCTCGTAAAAGCAACTACCCACCCTATAATAAACATGTGGCTTTTCCATTTACTGGGTTGCATTTCATACTTGAAGGATTTTTGTAAATGCACATAAAATGTGGTAAAGACTGAGCGAAGAAGCAGCTGGAGGCTGGTGTCTGTCTGACAGACACCAGCCTGGGATGGAAAACCAGATCAATTATCCAGACGTTTGTCTGTCTGGGCTGGCAGGTGAGATCGACATGGCCAGGATAAGGACACAAAACATGCTGAGGGATTAGGAATGGTTTTCTTGAAGGTTATCTATGTTGATATCTCAAAGGTTGCATACACCTTGGTGTTGGACCACCACTGATTTCCACATTAGATGTAGCCCAGTGGCTTGAGCATATGCTGCAGAAAATTCTGCAGCATATGCTGCAGAATATGCCATAGAAAGAAAGAAAGAAAAACCCTCAGAAATATTGATGCATGGCTCCAATCACCTCTGACAAGATTAAGACATGAGATCATAAGATGTAACTCATCAGAGAGCACACATCAATAAAAATGCAATTAACAACAACATGCATTGTGCTACAAAATAATCGTTAAGAACATAGGTGAGAACAGGAAGTAGTTGCTCAATAAAACCTATTATAAGCCTAAGGGCCCTTTGCATTCTCGGACTATCAGTCATTGTGGCAGCACGGCAGTATTTTTTTTTCTTGGTCTCCACCAACTACTGAGATTAAAATAGGATTTTTTTATATTACATTTTCCCAATGAGCCAGTTGCTAATTTTTTAGTGCATGCTGTTTGGTGTTGGGCAGGTATGCACAGTGAGTTTGTCATAGCTTATTTAATGGGAACAGCTGCTTACTGCTGCAGAAAAGACAGCTGGTAAAAGTGGCTCAAACTGCTTCTCTCAGTAAGTTTGTGGGATGTAAATCACTGAGTTAAAAGAGGCTACAAAGCTCTAATGATGCTGAAAAGTTGGGTTAAAGTTATGTGATTGTTTCTCAGAATGAGCAGCTTCCATACAAGATCTGATTTGTTGCTTGTATAAGTTGATATTATTTAATAACAATTATACAAACCAATTCCAGTATTTATATTATGAAACACAAGACCTTAAGAGCTATATTGGGTTAACAATTAAAACTATAATTAATAAATAGTATGATCACCTGCACAGGAAGCACAGCTTTAAATATATTCTTGGGCTATTTATAACCTTCTATAATTCTGCCCAACAACTTTACCAATCACTTTCTGCCAATCACATTCGAAGTGGAGGAAATCTAACTTTTGATTGGCTCGTTGACCTTTTGGTGACATCCAATAGCACCTGAGGCTGGAGTACTGTATCTAGGGGGATGGATTTGACAGCGTAGCTGACATAGTGCTGTACTGTACATGAGGGCAGCAGATGTTTAAATTCCCTGACTAGACACAGTCTGGAGAGTAACTGTAGCATGTCTGCCCCATGTACCAATCCAGGTGTGGAGATTTAATGATGGAGCATTCGCACAGACTCTATTCATTTAGCACCTGCCCTTTCCTTGGCCTGATCATCCAACTTGTCTAATTCATAGATTTGTGCACCAAGCTAACAATCGGACACGTGGCTGTGACTGAGAATAATAAGTACCTAACAGACAGAAAATGAAATGAAGAAAAATGACTGCAAACATGAGTCACTGAGTTAAATAAATCAATCATCAAGTAACTGAGTGGGTGGAAAAAGTAAGGAGGAAAGTTGATGTGCTATAGGAGAAGGGAAATTTCACACAAATTAATACATAAATTCTGTAAGAATACAGTATACAGGTTTATAAATGTCACCGCTTACCTTCAGCTTGCGCTGCAACACTTTGATGAGTCAGATAAAGGGACAGTAGAAAGAGCCACACAGAAGAGCGACCCATACTCTTCCTCATCTTCCTCCTTCAGTCACCTTCTCCTCCTCCCCAGTTCCTCTCTTCACAAATGCAGTTCCTAAATTACACTCCACAATCATCAATTCCACCTTTTCTTTTCTCCTATCTGAAAAATATGCAAAAGAACAAAGAGAAGAAAAAAGTAATTACATGCCCTCAGAGATAAAACACAATCAGCCTTTTTTTTCATTTGTGAAGGAGTTGTAACTCTTCTGCAGAAGTCAAGCTTTTGGTGTTTGCTAAGAGTAATTTTTTAAATTACAGTAATACACAAAGAGGATTTTAACAGTGTAGTTCTGCCCTACTCAAGAGACTTGTAGACATGTAACAATGACTGGCATAACAATCAAAGAAATAGGTCTAGGTTAGCAACTTTCATGTCATATTATACATGAACTTGGATGTCTTCATTTATATTTCCATGTCTTTATAGTCTAGGCATAGTTGGCCTTAATAAGCACATAATGTGTTTGATAATTTTATACATCCAGGTGCAGACAGGAGCCCTCCCTGTAAACTATTTTATAACAAATTCCACTGACGCCAAGGAAATTAAAGCATCAAAGGGGGCTTTTAAACTGTCCAATAAGGACCCGATGATTTAAAGCAAGCACTTATGAGGAAGTCTAAACAAAGATGAGCATTTAATGTTATTATGTTGATAATCTACTGTAGCTGTCTAACAAAGCAGATCCTCCTCTGAACTCAACATACAGGTTGGCATGAATGTGTAAAACTGTTTATGACATATTGTTTAGTGATGAAAAAAAGTCCTACTAGTCACAGGTATAAAAGTTACATGAACCTTGAGGATACAACTCAGCGATAAAACATAGTTGTGTTTGCAGTAACCATAAATCATTTGATTAAAGTCAAAACAGAAACAGGATAAACCAGTCATAAATGGAGTGCACTGTTCATTGAGCTTTTCTAATCATAAATACCTCCTTAAGTATTTTAAGTCATTTTATGTCTTGCTGGCTTCATGGCTTAAGCTAGCGTGCAATTACAGTGGCTTTGACATAGTGTGATGGATAAGTCTGAAAATACTGTATTTAGTCATATTTGCAGTTAAAATGCAAACGTTAGGATTCTGTTTTTTTGGCATATATTTTTAATAATTTCATCAGCAAGTGTGGCCATCTCTATGAAATATGTTGTACTAGCACGTTTACCCGAAGATCAATATAAAATAAAATTCTCAGAAAAATAGCAAAAAACTAAGAGGCTTTGTTAGCATGTTAAATGTTAAAGGTCACAATCCACAGACCCATGTTGACCACAAATACCTCATGTCGACTGTGAAGCACGGTGGTGGAGGAGTGAGGATTTGGGCTTGTTTTGCAGCCACGGGAGCTGGGTGCCTTGCAGTCACTGAGTTGACCTCCTCTGAATACCTATACCTATATATACCTGAGTAGAGTCAAATCCAACAGCTAAAGCTTGATGACAGTGACTGTGATGACAATCACACCAGAAAACCTCTAACAGAATGGCTGAAAAAAGAAAATAATCAAGGTGACCCCTGACGGCTGAAATACTGTAGCAGGAGAGAGCTGTGCATAAACAAATGCCCACAAACCTCAATTAGATGAAGCAACGTTGTAATAACAAGTGGACCAAAATTCCTCCACAACAATGCGATAGACTTACAACTTTGTATAGACAACAATTACTTATTGCTACTAAAGTTGGTTCTACAAGCTATTGAATCATAGTTTTTCACAGGAGTCCTAGTTCTGTGCAGTCCTGTGAAAACTTTCTTTTTCACGTGACAGCAGATAATGAGAAAAAAGATAAATAAATTTGGACTGTAGCTACAATGTGAAGATAAAAAATTACCAAAGTTTGGACTTGGGTGTGAGAAAGGCAAAGGGGGTGGAGATGGTGTTTGCCAGTATTTCTAATAAATGGTAGCAGGATAGGCACATTTAGATGGATGAGTCTCACCAGTGAAAACACAAGCATTCTTTACACCAATCTAGATAGAGAGAGAATAATAGTTTTCCATGAGAGTAAACAGAGGCCCAGTAATGATCTGAAATAGAGAAAATCCCTCTCTTATCTTTCTTGACTGCAAAAACGGCAAGTCTGATTCCCATTTGTATGCTAGCTGATTTATAGGAATATTATCTCTCACAGTTGTGTACACCTGGTTAAATTTCAGAAATGCTCCTTTCTGTCTCAGTTAGCGGAGGGGTGTGTCTGTGTTTTTATTATATGCTGTTTAAAGCAAGTAGGAGAGTTCTGTAAAAAAAAAAAAATATTACTGGGGCTTCTTTACTCTGCCCTTGGTTTCCACTACCTGATACTTCACACATCCAGTCTCTTATTTTCAAACAATGGAATATGAAACACATGTTGGTTTCTCCACCCTATTGAGTGCTCAATTTCTCTCCATGTACTGTCGTTTCTACTCCCCTGTATACCACTGCAGCTCCACTTAGGTTTGAACTCACTCATTGTTCTGGCAGTAAGAGTGCTGAGTTTATAGAGGATCAAATCACAATATTTTAAACCAATAAAAGTTCATGTGTCACAGACTTTTGGTCAAGGATGGGAAAAAATATTAAGGGAAAAGGGGAAAAATTATATCAATGCAACAATGAGATGACATTTTAGAAATGAACAAATGGATCTCTCTTCAAAAATATTTGATATCCAGAGCTAAAATTCAACATCTCAAACACTGAATTATGAAAAATATCAGAACTACAAACAAATCTTGCTTCTTACTACTCACTACTTAATCGCTTAAGAAAGTAAGTGATTAATCAGAATAAATGACTAATGCATCTAAAACCTCCCAGGTACTCCCAATAAATGGATGAATTTATTCGTTAAAAACTAACTACTGTATTTTGTTCACCTCTCTAATTTCAACACGATGCATGTATCATTCTGCCAGAAGTGGAACAATCCCAGAAAATATGTTTCATATAGACCAGTTTCATTATTGGACACAGGATGCTATTATTCTGTTTATTTGGCACATAAATGGGAACATATCCTGCCCCAAATAATAGCTTTATTAAGAATAGCTTCTCCTTTATTAATGTCTGACATCTTTGCATCATGCATCACACACATGTATTCTTAATTGCATAAGATGAACAATAACATAGCAAAAATTCAAAAGCTACTTTTTCCTAACATTTTGCCTAAAGCTGTCAAACTACTTAAAACACATAATTTGTTACACTAATACTTGCTGAGTGAATACACTAAATAGATAAACACATTTGGAAAATCTACACATTTCTTTCCATGTACATCCCCCAAATATTCTTATCATTATGTCCTCATAGATATGGTAAGAACAGAAAGCCTCAAATGACAAAGACTTCAGAGAAAGAAGAGGAATGGGGAGTTATAGGGCTTGTTAATATTTGCCACTGTTAATGGGCTGCCAAGATTATTTTGTCTTGCCTTTTGCTAGCACTTCTACCTCCAGCACAGCAGGCCACAACAGACATCTCTGAGGTTGTATAAAGCCAGGATATCTCACTTCTAACATAACTTGTTTCACCCCTTGGTCATTCTCAGACTTAATCAATAGACAGCTTGCTTGTGTGCCCTACTCTGAGAGCATGGGCTAAGTTCAGGAAGACCTTTGACTGCAAAGATTTCTTTCTGAGTCCTGAAGCTTCCACGCACCTCTTTATCTCTCCCCAACACAGCTCAGCTTTTCAAGACGGACAAGGAAAACAGATCAGATGTTCAAATAATAATTGCTTTATGTTTTTCAGCCAGCTAACAAAGAAAGACAGAAACACATTTCTTTCAGCAACAGGCCAGACACTATGTGCAGACATGCCCAAATTAAAACAGCTTGAAAACATAACTCAGGGCATGCATTATCTCCCAACAATCCCCAGCCCTCACGCCTACTGCAGTTTCAAATAATTTACAGTTTACATGAACAAGGTCAAATTGGTCAGCGTCTACACAGATACCACCTCAACTTGTGAAGAAAGAATATGAGCAATTTACATTATTAGAGGATTAAATGTAAGACCAGCATCAGAATGTAAAGAGACGAAATCTAGCATCTAATTCTATGCTGGCTAAAAAGGTTTAAAATGCACGGACTAACACAAACACTTTAATGATGAGCTGTGTTGTTATGTGTTACATTAGGTTTGTATCCATACACTCTTTATAGCGGATTGTGCACGTGTGTCTGCGTCGGTGAGTATTGCATGGGCATGTGCGAGTTCATAAGCATTACATCAAAGAGAGACCTGCCTTCGCTCAACTTCTGCACATGAGATGGAAACAAAACATATTTCTTTTACCTTTAAACATTTACAATCCATCCGTCATGCTAATTCATAAACTTTAATGCTTACCCCTTGACAGCATATTTCAACAATAAATGTGTATAATGATAACATAAAAAAGTAAAACAGATCAATATGAAACCATCTGAATTCCAGAAAATTCCTCAGTGTGATTTGACCATCTGGTCTGACTAAGCCAGAATGGCTGAAGGCTGAATAGTTTACAACCTCTGCAGATGGAAGTGAGAGCTGGCAGGCTTGAACTGTAATATAACACAGCCAAAAAAACTACACTCTCCCGCTGGCTGCCCCCTCACATACCAATGCAGATCTGAGATCTGTCTCTGCACGTATCTTCTTATTACTGAAGTGAAGGGAGGACAAACTCACACTGCGTTGTGATGAATGGCAGCCGGTGCAGTGCACCATTACTGAGTATTTATCATTCATCGTCATCATCAACCTTTGGATTTCTAAATAGGTTTGCATCTCTGTTTGGAAAAG
>VURO01009693.1:30134-70224 GCA_015108175.1 Pelvicachromis taeniatus
TACCACAGTTTGTCATGCCAAATATCACAGCTTTCAACAACAATACTACATAATACAGTACAGAGCAAAAGTCTAAGGCCACGTCTCATTTCTTTACATTTTGCTATGAAAATGGGGAATAGGTTCAGGGATTTAAACATTTGTAAATACACATACACAGTCTGAACTCTCTTAACGACATTCAAAGCTTCATTCTCTGTTAAGATGATCCCAGACTGTTTACATGACTCAGTCATGGGTCGGCCTCCCCACCGCATGTTTTTCTATGTAGGTATGCTTTTCCTGCATTGGCAGTGTGTTTGGGATCTTTGTCAAGCTGAAAATGAATAGATGAAGAGATTAGTGTGTGGTGGATCAAAATCTGATGGCACTTTTCTGCATTCACTGGCTAAAATGCAACCCAAACCATGACAGAGCCTCTGCCGTGTTTTACAGATGGTTCTGGACAATCACTGGTGTACCTCTCTCCTGACTTCCTCCCTTCATACTGACACCAAATTGAACCATGAATTTCAAATTTGGATTCATCACTCTATAAGACCTGGAGCCACAGACTTTCAGTCACATTATTGTGCAATTTGGCATACTTCAGCCTTTGCTCCCTGTTTCCCTTCCTTACAAATGGCATCTTAGAAGGATCAACTGAGTCAGGTGTCAGGTTTTTGCTGGATTTTTTCAAAAGTCATTAATTTCAGATACTCTTCATCTGCTGTGGATTTTTAGACCATCCACTTCTTCTGTGCCCCACTAACCAGTTTTCTCAAAATCTTTAAGGAGAGACTGCACACCTTGCAAAGACCTACCAAGTTTTCAACTAATAGCTATTTGGGAATCACATTGTTGGTGCAAAAATGCTGATTTGTGCTTGTCAAACTGTGTTATGACTGGCATTTTTCATAAATCCAACTGAAAGTACAGTACTGTATTTCTCCAATCAAAAGCTCACCTTAGCTACAAAAACAGTTGCACAGAATGCATGGGTATACGCACTGGGATTACAAACACCTTTCTACATTCAAGAAGAAAAAAATGTGCCTTTTCTGTCTGAGGTCTTTAGTTTATCACTGCAGCGAGAGGATTAAATAATGTTTCCAAATGAAGTTTACTATCCCTGGCCCTTATACCCCCTCTGTGTTCCCTATCTCTATTTCTCACCCACATCCACTCACACATCACATGCCTGCAAGTCTAACTGCATGTCAGCTATTTCTACATAATGGCATTTTCCACCTCACCACTTCACAGGATGGATTATCCTTGTAGGTGGGAAACTGGTGACAGTGAAATGGCACACACACACACACACACACACGCACACACACACACACACACACGCATTAAGAAGCATTCACACAGACACAGACATAGCTCAGAACTACATTGTATGATAGCAGATGTCTTTGGTGCAACACATCATTCCTATAACTAATACACACACACACTCACAAAACCACAGACTTTCATGAACAGCTCATGAGCTGCAGTATGGCTACTGTCTTAATATCTCTTTGCATTTGCACTCAGCCAACACAGACATGTCTGCGCATGGAGGGAAATCATCAAGCATTCATTTGACATAGTGTCATCTCCTGACAATGTTCTCGCAGACAACCTGGTATGCTCTTATTATTCATGACACAGAAGAGTTTACATGATTGTAAATTGCATGACAATCTTCTTTTTGTGCTCCTATTGAGCCTAAATGTGTAAAATCTGCAGAAAAACACCGTGGTCATCCAAAAACAGACAACCAAGCATGCAGAACTTTGGCACTGCATGGTCATGTCTATACGTGTCCATTCGCAGCAAATAATGTATCTGATGAGCACTGATATCAGACAAGTTAAGCTATTAAAGAAAATTTTTACTGTAAAGAGCAGCAATAATGGCTCAGTATCAAAAATGCTGGCCTTCGTCCAGACACTTACGGTGCAACAAGGGTATCTGGGCAGTTAAGAATTCAAAACTACCCTGTAAAGCACCATATTAAAAGGCAGTTAAACTAATGGCTTTTCAATGGGCCCATGCATTTTCACTTACCAATACACACAAGTTATTATCTTCCAAATCCAGGTTTTGAGGGTAAAAAGAGGAAAAACACCCCCTAAAAATACATATAAAAAGCTGCATCCAAATCAGGCAAAAACAATTCTGGATTTTATGTTGTATCCCCGTAGAGGCGGCTATTAGAGACCACATCAGCATGTGTGTATCTATATGTCTGTATCTGAGTGACAGAGGGGGTAGGCGTGTAAGAGTGAATGAATGAAGCAGGTTTTCTTTCCTGGGCTTTGCTGAGGCACAGAAAAGTTTGGGAAGAGGGGTGGGGGTGACGCTGCAGCAACCTGTTGGCTTAGAGGGAGAGAGAGACACAGAGGTAAAGACATAGACGCATACTGAGAGCGAGGCAGTGGTTTCTGTGGAGCTTTGACCCTGCTGATTGTTACTTTTCTAACAGTGCTTGTGTGTAGCATGGAGGCCTCAAGCTGACAGAATAACTGGCAAAGTAAAACAGTGTTAAGTACTTTGAGGTTAACTCTGCAATAACCCACACTCATACTGCAAGCTGAATCTTCCCTGAGTCAGGACTGTGAAAATCAATCAAAAACTGTCTTGATGCCAACAGATCAACTTCTGCATGTCGGTAAAAATAATGTTCAGGATTTGACACCAAATGCTGTGTCTCACATCTATTACCGTGTGTTTCATTTGGCAGGATTTCAGTATCCCAGAATAAAATATTGATTTGCAAACCATCCATAGTGTCAACAAAAATCTACCCTGACTTTGCACAATGTTCTATTCATTGCATTAGTACATTATGAAACATCAAATAAACAAAACACAACACCGTAAAAGTACAGAAAACAGCAAGGGTTAGGTGTTTGAACCATGAGTTTTTGCTCCCAGCTATGTATACTCACACACAAGAACCATCATCAAAGGCTATCGAGGTTATTCCTTGTCAAGGATGCAACTCCGCAAAACACAAGGGGGGTGATAAGAGAATAAATTGATCATGTTTTACAAGCCCCTTCAATTTGGTGTGTGAGTCAATGTGTGTGTTTCTGTGAATGCTAAGGGGCAATGGGTCATCTTTATGGACCCCAGGAATGTCAATGCCAATTTCGCAGGGTTTAGCCAGCTGTCAGTCTTGACATGCTGTAACTCAACACACATACTGTACTCTTAAGGCGGAGCTCATTCAGATAACAGTCATGAGATGTGGTACAATGTATCCATGTAATTTAACTATTAGAAACCATTCATTACTGCCTGACACAAAGATGCAAAATTATAGTGGCAGCTGAAGTAATTTCTATCTTTTTACATCTATAAAGAGTATATTCATCACCACCACAAGATTTCCAAATAAATGCTTTTGGAATTGCTGTGACGAGGTGGTAGAAATAGTGCAAACATGCAAACAAAGACTTAGCCCATGCAGCTGCAAGATCAAGACGAAAGGTCTCAGGCTGAAACATTTAGAATACACAGAAGAACCAAATAACTGCAGTTCATTATTTAGCCACTTGAGGCTCCATACTGTGAATGAGTCTATCTCCATAAACTTCAGTATTAAAATGGCCAACTTTTTATGCTTTAACTTTAATATATATGTTCACTGAAGACCCCTTCCATTCCACCCTCATTGAAAACTGTGAGTTAAAAATCACCTTTAAAAGCATATTAAGGCTTAAATGCTTATTTGGATTCTTTGTTTTGGATGACAATTTGATGCTGTTGTCTTGGTTGGTGTTCAGCTGTAATAAACAACTCTAAGGAGACAACTGCTGGTGTTTCTATAGAAATTGTACTTTCTTTTTCAGTTTGTTTTTTGCTAGATATCACAGTTACTATACTGATGCCCCTTGCTAACAGCAGCTAGCAGAAGTATTAGCTAATCACTTTCCTGGTCTTTCTTTTCATCAAATATGATCCTGGTTATTTTAAAACGATGGACAGGAAGGCCATCATCTCTTCTTTTTACAACAATCTGTAAACATCTATCAACTGAGAAGACAAGTTGAGGAGACCACGATTTCTTTATCAGACAAGGCTGTCCCATTCTTACTGACGCACAACACTGAGATTGTTGCTTTTCTTCACATATGAATTCTTCTTTGCATGATAGAGCTTTAACCTGCATTGGTGGATGGTGTGGAGAACGGTATTCACAGACAATAACTCCTGGGTGCTGCATGGGTTTAAGTGTTCTTAAACCCATGCAGTGATTTTCATGACAGAGCTACGCCTATTTTTGATGCAGTGCCACCTGAGGGCCCAAAGATCACAGGCTTCCAATATTCATTTTGACCATGTCATTTAGATTTTTCCTGATTCTCAGAAACTGTTGATGAAATAATGTACTGTAAATGATGTCTTTGCAATTTTAGGTCGAGGAAATTGTTCCACGATTTGTAGATGCAGCTTTTTGCACATTAGTAAACCTCTGCCCATCTGTACCTCTAACAAACTCTGCTTCTTTAAGATGCTCTTTTTATACCCAATAATGTTACCAACATATTGCTAATTAACCAAATTAGTTGCAAAATGTTCCTCCAGCTGTTTCTCTTTAATACGACTTACCCATGCAGCTTTTTCTTGGCTCATCACAATTTTTGTTGCCATTAAATTCAAAATTAACTAATATTTTTTAATGTAAGAGTAATAGTGCCTCAGTTTAAACATTTTATATGTTTTCCATAATCTATCATGGATAAAATACAGGCTTATGAGATTTTCAAATCATTGCATTCTGTTTTTATTTACATTTAAGACATCATCCCATCACATCATTTTTTAATGGGGGTTGTACATTTAACCATTTAAACCAGTAGCTGCAAAGTTATACATAAGCAGAATTTCATTCTCCTCTGAAAGAAATATCGAAATAATTCCTTCTATATCCATAAATGAAACTGCATGCTCTAAATACACCAAAACTATTATGCTCCTTTTTAAACGTGCACTCTGCAGTCTCACTGGATCAAATTATAAAACCAAGAGTTACATCTGAGTGCCAGCTAAGTGAAATGTTCATGCCCATGTAGACTGGTTTTTTAAATATCTGTCCATCTTTCTGACAAGTCATCATACAAATGCTTTCATGCATCTGCTTGGCATTAAACATTACTTTTCTGTATTCTTGAAGAATGCGGCACCATTGTGCACCTATCATGCACAAAACAGGACAGCGAATCCTTCTTCGTGAGAAATGATATTCTAGCATAAAGTAAAGGGAGTTATAGTCTAGTTTGGCCTGAGGGGTGTCTGAGCTACACACTGCCCTAATGTTGACCCTTAGCACATGGCAAGGAGAGTGCATCAATCAAGACAACTCTTGGTATGTCTCTCTGTATATATCCTTGTACATCATGGATTTCCTCTGACACTGTAAAATGGGCCCCAGCATAAAGACAGGCTTCTACTACTAATGTTAATACTAATTTAACTTTAGTGTTCCAGGAGAACAAATCCTAAAAGCTTACTACATCAACAACTTACAATGTAAGCTTACGCAAACATTAAAGACTTTACAGTCCTGATACCTTCCTTAGCACTATTGCATCACGGTTGAATGAGCCCCACTGTCTTTCATCAGCAGGTGTGATTAGAAATAAAAAGCTGTTTTCGACCTGTCGGGGGTATTCAAATAGGGAATATTAACCAACCTTGTCTCAGCTAATCGCACTCCGACTGCAAGTGGGCCTAAAAATCCCCCCAAGTCACAAGAGGTGCTGGCATGAAAGTAAGCTTTGATTAAATTTATGCTGTAGGCTAACCAGAAAACAATCATGTACACTGGGAGTCAAGCAAAAAAATAAAAAGGGAGTCAGACGAAAGCAAAACCAAGGAACAAAGCCATCAGGAGTTCAGAAGAAAGGAGCGCAGAGTTGGGTTGAGTTATGATAAGGTGTGTAGGTGAACCGCGAGTACATATGGAAGGTAATAAAAAGTGCACACACAGGCAGTTAATTAACTTAATGTTAATATGTATGCATGTGTCTCGGGAGTTCATTCCTTAGAAGCCACACTACTGACAGACCACTACAAATATCAATTTGGGTAATCAAATCCCGAGATTTACAGCAGCCTCTTTAAAAATGGGATTAAACTCATGTTTCAGTCCTTTCTTCTTTTCTCCAAATGGGAAAAAGGTGAAATTAAAAGCCACGCAGACATCTTTTGTAACAGTTGTCTTTTCTACAGGCCCTATCAGCTCTGTAACTACAGCGTTAGTACGGAGGCCACTCCCAATATGTGAAATACAAGTAGATATAATTACCTTTTAATATTCCTTTTGAAAGCGCCTTGGTCATTCACCATTCATGCCTCGTGGCAACTTTTCAAGGAGCTTCTACTTCTAATTTGATAAAATACACATTTAATGCATTTCTGAAATCTTCATTTCTCCACCTCCTTTTCTCGCTCCACTGGCTCCATCACAGAAGCTATGAGAATCAAACATCGTTTTAGCCGCTGGTTGTAAGGCACCCCTTTAATTGTGCAATTTCTCACATAGCGCTTTAATTATGTTCCGCTGAGGGTTTGAGTTGAAATTCAGAACTATTGCTTTATGCAGTGTTTGGTTTAATTGGTGGGTATTTTAGAGCAGTGCCATTAGCTTGAGCTCAAAATGAAGGCAAGGTGTTTTTTTTTTTTAAATAAATGTATTAGAAACTGTGACCAAAATTTCGACCACCTACATTTTACTATATTTTACAATTAAACTTTCAAAATCAGGACATATCACCTGCTGCTGCAATGTGAAATCGGCCTCTGAGGCTTGTTTTCCCCATGCTGCTATTTCATTTGGTTCCCTGCCTCCTTTTGTGTGGCATTAATGTAATTATTGATAGGCTGACAGCGTGAGATGTGTCAGACAGATTTGATGCTCGTATCAGTTTCTGTTTAATGCTGTCAGCGTTGGCACGTTTGTTGGAGGTTCACACCAGGAAGATGGGCAGCCTTTCTTTGGCTGGAGGCTAATGCAATTTTGACTCACATCCATAAGCCATACAAGCTGGGCAGAGTGCCCACTGCTGCCAACTACAAAAGGTCTGCTCTGTGCCAAGCCTTTTAGCAGTACAAACATACGTACAAACACATGAATGCATGTACACACACGCCTGAGATGCTTATACACAGAAAAGCCACAGTGTGACAGAACACAGATAAAAGCACAAGCTCACACACACACACACCCTTTGTGCCTCCACATGCAGCGTTCGGCTCTTATGGATAGTTTTGTCATGATAAACTCATTTCATAAACCGTGCGACTTCCTGCCACTGACTGAGATATGGGCTGTCATGGTAACAGAAGGAAACAGCAGTCAGAGCACGATAGCTGGTTTGCTGGGACAAGCCACAGCAGAGCAGAGAATTGAGATGCAGCAGAAGTCTGGGCTCATAGAATTAGCGGTAAGTGTGTCTCTGAAACTGGCAAAGTCTGACAAAATAATGAACAGAACAAGTCGCCGCACTCAGGAAGGCACACTGTCAGAGAAACGTCAATAAAGAAAGCTAAAGGGAAATGTGAGTCATACCAGAAAGATATAGCACAAGATGAGGATTTTGGACTAAAACTGCAGCCTTCCCACACTGGCCAGTGCCAAAATACTGATAAGAGAATCAACAATGGTTATGTTATCATCATTTGTGTGGCCTTAACTCAATTTATCATAACTGATGTTTCTATGTTTGCTCCGCAGTCGTAGCTGACTGGGCAGAGTGTGCAGTGTGGAAAAGGCATTTGCACGTAACAGGGAGCACACCTTATGATATGACAGGCATATTTGATTGTTTTAGCAAAGCAGATGCTTTACAGACACTTTTACTGCAGGTCTGATGCAGATAGGATTTTTTATTTTATTTTTTTTAAAGCCTTAATCTCAAATTAGGTAATACTGGCGTGTAGTTATTAAATAGACTGGTGCTTAAATAGTGCTTTTATACTCTACGTGAGCACTCAAAGCACTTTATACAACATGTCTCAGTCACCTAGTCACACAAATTCATATAAGCATGTTTTTCTATTTCCAAGTGCTGTTTATGTGACATTCACACACATCCAGTACATCTCAGGTTCTTGCTCAAAGGTGCTTTGGCATGCACACTGGAGCAACCAAGGAGCAAACTACCAACCTTCCAACAAGTAGATGACCTGCTCTACCTCCTGAACCACAGCCCCCCCCCCCAATAACCTTATAACACTTTGAATTCCTAGGCTGTTTCCTATACAAGTACTTACCTGGCCCAATATTGCTTACTTTCTGACAGCAGGTGCGCTCAAGGTGGTATGACCGTAAACCTAGAGACAAACTTGATTGACAAATATTGGTTTGAAGCACTTTACTGAATATTACTATTAAAAAATGATGTTAGTAGCTGATATTTGTTTTGTTACATAAATCTGATGTAGAAGGTTTTGTTTGGTAAAAAGTGGGTGTACAACAACTCTATTTCAGTTAATTGTCTGTACCTCTTTCTGGTAGTAGAGCACTTTATTTTTGTTTATGTGGGAGAAGATCCTGCAACTTACTCCAGTTTTTGTGAAATTGTTCATTAATTTCCTTTCATTTTGAAAATACTAATAGTTACAGTTCTCAAAGAGAAAATTGGAATATTGGCAGGTCATGCTTGCTTCTGTTTTATCCAGTACTTCTATTTTTACTTTAATAGGTTATCAGCTCCCGTGTCTTGTCTCTAGTTTTGCTTTGTGTCTGTGGCCTTTCTTGATTATGTTCAGCTGTTCCTTGTTGACCTCCTGTTTCCAATTTCCCACATTACCTCCACGAGTATTTAAAGTCATGCCTTTCCTTTGTTCAGTTGTCAGAGTGTCTATTTAGTGTTACCTATGTTCCTTCCCTCAGTCTGCATTTTGATTCTTTATATGGACTTTCCACTTACCTAATAAAAGGTGAATTTTCTTCTCAAGCAAGTCTGCATTTTTTCCTTTAATCTGCAATCCATGATAGTTATATTGATTATCTCACATACAGAAACTTAAACAGATTAAAATTAGCAGGCAATGATATGGTGCAGATGTCATGTTATGACAAATGTTATTCAGCTACAGTACACAATGCCATGACTTTATAGATGACATAAAATGTTAGAAGTGACTGTAGAATAGGTACGACAATATAGAGATTCTACAGTAAGTCCAATAAGTACAGCCTTTATACAAAGTCATGATCGCACTGTACACTAGTGGAAGGTCATGAAAATCTACAATGTCATGTTTGCTGATTTTTTTTTAAAAAAAGACAATGCTTTGTATCACAGGAAAGGGGAATGCTTTTCTGATGTTGAGAGATGGTTCATATGATTATGGGATTTTTAGGAATGACACAAATCTAAAAGTTCAAAGGGCAGCAGCTGTCCACACTTGGCTTTTGAACCGTTTACAGACTTTTAAGTAGTGATTGAAAGCAGAGAATGAGTCTCATTTTATACCAAAAGAGAAGGGAAGACACTGAGCAACTTTTCTGAATTCATCAGGTACAGAAAGAGGATATTTCTGTCTGCATGACTGAGCCTGTCACTCAGAAAAAAGGATTTCTGCTGATTGAACTGTTGTAATCATCTCCAGTATCACAGCTCAAGAGAATTATTACAGAATCAAGCTGCCTGATGTCATGCTCGGCTTTCAAACTTCTCTCTTTGTTCACTTTATACTTGAGCACGCACACAGCATTGGACTGAACTTGTCTGAATAACATCTAGAGAGGATTTTAACTGTGAATATATAATAATGATGCTTTGCTTGAGGGGGAAAAAAACCAGTCCAAAATATGAAAATGAGAAACGATAATCACTGTGTTGTCTGTATGCACCTTTATTCACATCCGTGCTGAGTTATTTTTTGCCTGATTTATCAGCCAGGGTGCCTGCATGTTTCACACCCTCCTCCAGACAGACATCCTGCTTTCACTTGGCAGGCCAACTATTTGGCTTCAAAGCACAAAAACTGAGGTTAAGCTCCAGGTGTTTCAGTGAAATGATGATGCTTGTGGAAAAAAATTGGGGGAATTTTAGCTAAATTCTCTTAATTAAACTTGATCAGCCTGATGACTGGTAAGACAGTACTGTCAGGGTCTAAGGTAGGGCAACATTTGAAGAACACATATGACAGAAAAGGACAGAGCTCTTTTTTTCACTGAATGCTCAACATGTGAAATGATTGAACTGTTAAAAATGGTTGCTGTTAATACTGGTTTGAGATTGAGAATACTAGTCTTCCTTCTTTCACCCCAACCGGTCGCAGCAGATGGCCCCGCCCCTCCCTGAGCCTGGTTCTGCCGGAGGTTTCTTCCTGTTAAAAGGGAGTTTTTCCTTCCCACTGTTGCCAAAGTGCTTGCTCATAGGAGGTCATATGATTGTTGGGTTTTTCACTGTATGTATTATTGTAGGGTCTACCTTACAATGTAAAGCGCCTTGAGGCGACTGTTGTTGTGATTTGGCGCTATATAAATAAAATTGAATTGAATGAATTGAATAGATTGAGAAACTTAGTACTTTTTAAAAAGCTGATAAGCAAAGACCCCATCAGTTGTTTTTTTTTTCAACATAGCTACCATACTGTACGTTTAGAGAATGTTTACTGATATATTGATATCAGTATATAGCTATTAGAGCAACTCATTTGCTTATTTTGTTTATTCCAGAAGATTGTTAGGTAAATTAGAACAACACACCACATCACCAAACATATCTCTATTCTTGCAGGGTACCTAAACTGTTAATCTTGACTTGAGCTATTAGTTATGGTTATGTTAATACTCTGAAGGCTGAATGTTTACCATGTATTTGCCCAGGTTATTAGCGCACATCTGAGGATCCTGTGTGTAGTGTATGAATGTAAATGCCCTTCCTTCATCAGTCAGGCTGTGAACTCAGTGGAATGTGTCTTGTCTTGTGTTGTACAATATTGAATGTTAGCCACGGTTACAAGATGAGACACACACACACACACGCAGAGACAAGTCTGCTGTATGTCTGCAGTGAGCAGGTCACTGGAGCTCTGCAGCAGTATTCAGTGGAATGGAAAATGGCTGGGGGCGGACTGGCACTATGAAGGCTATTGCTTTATGTGCATTACACAAAGTAAGTGTGCACATAAAAATTCAGGAAAGTATCTTTTGCATGGAAACATGTCAGTCAACAGATATGCGGTGAAACAAAGTGCGTGTATTTTCATTAACTGCAGGTAGTTTTGACATTTAATTACCTTTACAACTTTTGGATGCTTGCAAAAGCAAAATAAGGTAAAATTCATAAACTGACCGCATTTCTGTGCATCAAGCTTGATCACTAAATTATATAAACCCCGACTAGCCAGAAGTAAATACATCACACATTCATTAAAACTTGAGCATATGGTAAGGTGAAGGCCTTCAAAGCAGGTACACCTGGGGCATTTCACAACAGTCACATTACCTTTGTCCTCCTAATCCACCTCTGTCTGTCCTCCCTCTGCTGTAATCGTCTTATTTGACTCCTCTCCCCCAGTGCGCCTGCCCTTTGAAATGCACCTCTTCGGTCTAATTTAATATGCATGGCACAGTTGGGGGCACGAGGACAGCAATTTGTTGGAGAGTCTATTCCTCCTCAGGATGCTATGAAGAGGAAACATTCAGCAGATCACTCGATTTCATGGGCTGTGGAAGTACAAGGCAACAACGCCCGGGAAAGGAGAGGGTAGGGAAAACGAGGTATTAAAAGAAGGAGATGCTGTGAACGGTAAATCAAATACCAAAGCGAGTGTAGAGAAACACTGACATGGAAAAGTAACTACTGATGAAACACAGAGAACTGAAACAGTGAGAAAATGACTATAACAGAGGTATAAAAAGAGAGCAACCAATGGAGTAAGGTCATTTCTAACATATGGCGTGTCAGGTAATACTCCTGCTATGGCAGAATGCTTCCCACATTTTCCTCTCAATGGGAGACAGAAATGAAGTGATGGAGAAAACATGAACATGTACAGTAAGAGGAGAAACAGACTGGGAATAGCATCTGGAGAAAGAAATGAGATGGAGAGAAAGGACAAAAAAACAAAAACTAAGCTACAGGGATGAGTCACTATGTGGGAGAGGAGATAAAGGGTTTATAAAAAGGAAACTGCTGTCATCACCCTTTGGTGAATTGACATCAACGCAAAGGTCAAAGCCTGATCAAAAGTCAAAACCCTTAAAAACCAGGGAAAGATCTGATAAGGCACACATTCACACGTTCTCCCTCCTTTTCTCTCCCCCTCACACACACACAATCATAGAAAAAGACAAAATCAGATTATCTCATTTTCCTTTTCCTGGTCAGCACAGCTGGTTCTCTTCTACCCCCAAGGCACTTATTTCTCAGTTCCCAGGTGAGGTCAGCCCACCCTGGAGGGGGGCAGTATTGTTTCAGAGAGGGTGTTTGCCTGGGCATGTCCACCTCTACCTGTTGAGAGCTCCCTTCATTTCAACCATCGCCCGAGGGTGAGTGCAGCCAGATAAGCATCAGAAGGAGAAAGACAAATATCTGCGTGTGCCCATGCAAGTTATGCAAGTCTTTTTTTCTTACTTTTTGCTGTGATGGCCTGTCATACCAAATATTTCTGGAGATATCTAACAGTTGAAATATTTAAGCACAAAAAAATTTTGCTTACGTGGTGCCATTCACAACACTCAGTGATAAAGTTTCCACTAGGAGCGTCTGCATTCGAGGGATAAAAAATGAACTGCTGGCGGAAATTATCAACAAAACTTTGTAGGGTCAACTATGATGATTGTGACCTCATAAATGTCTACAATTTCAGAATGTATACACTACACATATAGTGCACGTCTAAAAACGAAATAGCTCTTTGCATTCAGCTTTTCATTGAACACGGGACGTGTAACATACCGACGAATGTAACAAATCGTCGGTATATATTACGCTTTTGGAGGCATGAGAGCCAGCTGGAATGACTCTATAACTGTGTTTTACGTTCTGATCCTGAATCACTTGAAAACACTGTGATAGGATAGGGTTAAGGTTATGGTTAAGGTTAGGCATACGGATAGGGCTGGAATAAACGGCTGGAAGCTCTGCTCTAAGCGTTTCTTACCGCTGTGAGCGGCATTCTATTGGATTCTATTGAGAACCCAGAGCGTTTTATAAAGTCCGTGGATGGGTACACAGATATATAATATCTGTAATATTTCACATTTATGGCCCCCATTAACCTACTGCTTTAAAACTTACCTGAAAATTCAAAATTGGCATCAATCAAATTTTTGATGTCATCATAAAAAAAAAAACAAGATTCAGCTTGTGTTTGAAATGTTTCTATGCTATGCTACGACTGTAGTTTTTTGTCTATATCTGTAAAATGATTTATATGTAGTTTAATTGTAACAGCAGAACTAAAGCTCCAAATGTGTAGCTCAAAATACCAATTTATAAATTCTGTATGGGGCTCCGTATAGTCTAGCTCTTCCTCCTCAGTTTGCATTTTTAATTAGCAAGGCTAAGCTAAGCTAAGCTAGGCTATGTTTAGCTAACTGGCTTCTGGCTGTAGGCTTATGTTTACAGCCTTGGCATTGTCAGTTTTTTCATCTTATTGGCTAGTACATGGCATGAATAAATATATTTGTTGAATAATATTGAATGCTACTCTAGTGACAGTATCTCAAAGATTAGAGAAAGAGCCATATTGAATTACACTCAGTGGCTGCTTTGTTTGGTGCACCTTGTTAGCACCGGGCTGGACTGCTTTAATTCTGCATGGCAGCAGTTGCTGGAAATATTCCTCTGAGATTTTGGTCCATGCTGTCAAGACAGCATCACACTTTGTGACATGGTGCATTATCCCGCTGCACGCAGCCATCAGAAGATGGGTACACTACTCATTAAGGGATGGACATGGTCAGGAACAATACTCAGGTAGACTGTGGCATTTAATGATGCTCAGATGGCACTAAGGGGCCCAAAGTGTGCCAAGAAAATATTCCCCACAGCATTACACAACCACAAGCAGCCTGAATTGTTGATACAAGAAAGGATGGATCCATGCTTTCATGTTGTTTTACTGGCCCTACCATCCAAATGTTGCAGCAGAAATCAAAGGAAATCACCAAACCAGGGTGCCTTTTCAGATCATTCTCTGTAAAAAAATGTAGATAATCAATTTCTGAAACACTCAAAGTCACTTAAATCCCCTTTCTTCCCCATTTTGATGCCTGTTTTGAACTTCAGCATATCCTC
Source organism: Pelvicachromis taeniatus (assembly GCA_015108175.1). NCBI lineage: Eukaryota > Metazoa > Chordata > Actinopteri > Cichliformes > Cichlidae > Pelvicachromis > Pelvicachromis taeniatus. Next base: position 44,381 of record VURO01009693.1, read on the forward strand.
TTGACCATGTCTACATGCCTAAATGCATTGAACTGCTGGCGTGTGATTGGCTGATTAGACATATGCTTTAAGGAGGTGTTGAACTAGTGTACCTAAGAAAGTGTCCAATGAATATAATGCTTTGTCCATTGTAAATGCTTTTCTGTGTTTTATTCTAATCAAATGCATTATAAACGAGCAGTTAATGACTGAATTTCAAGTGGGCGGTTGCTGCGAGAGACATCCTCCCACCTCTCTGTATATCTCTATACTGAAGAATAGTGAGTTCCTTAGTTTGCACTCTGTATTGATTATTGCAATTACACACTATTACGGTTCTATTATCTGCCCTGACTGTCTTTAATTACACTAGAGACCAAGAGGAAGAGTGAAGGCGGGGAGAAAGAGCAAGACGGTGAATGTGAGCGAGACACTTTCCAGATAGATGGATGAAGCGAGACACTGCGCCGAACTAATTAAAACAGAAACTTTTTGTTTCAGCAAGTTGACAGGGAATGAATCTGGCAGGGAATTAATCTGTCTGCAGGGAACACAGTGACGAGTTACACACACACACACACACGAACTGATGCACATAAGGAGGAGGAGTGCAGAGTGCCGTTGCCATAGTTACAGAGTATAGCGCCACATCATGCGGCAGAGTTAATGCAGAGGTGTGTGCTTCATTTAAGCTTTCATTATATCACCACCCTGACCTATTCAAACATCCTCTACACAAGTACACACGGAGAAAGGTTGCACAGATAAATCCAAAGTGTTCCTGCTGAAACACTACGTCTCTGCCAAATTCTTACAGTTGCCAATCTGCAGCTCTTACCCTTGAGGTGAAGCATCATCCATGCTTATGAAGTGGCAGATTACATACTAAAAGAAAATATTTGGCAAGCAAAGATGAGCACTTCAAGAAGAAAAAATGTTTCTTTGATTGGTTATGTACGGAGACACCGTTTTATAGGTAAGAAAAGGTGGTTTCAATCATATGTTCGACAATCAGCAAGTCCATCTATAAGGTACTTCCAGGAAACATAGTCAAAACAGCACGTTCTGCACTAATCCAAAACAACACGGACCTGTCCGTCCTTACAGTCCCTCCCCGAAGCAATCACTCTTTTCCTTTTCAAGGAACTGTCAAAAAGGATCTACACAAAAATGTAAGCATACAAATGGCAGCACCTCTATATCAGGTGTAACACAATCAGTACTTATGTTGGGAGAAAGTCCAGTAGAAAAAAAAAGAAAGAAAAGAAAACCAACAGCTGAAAACCATTAAAAATGGAGAATATTTTATTGTTGTATACACTGAATATATACCCACTCATTTAACAGAGATGAATTCAGTGAAATGAGTAGGTGTTGTTCCTGCTCCTTCATCTTACTGAACACTTCGAAGGTGCGTTAGTAACAGGTGCACTTGTTGTGTTTTCAGACTATTTTTCAAGTCCATTCTAAGCCTCATAATCCGCCCTATATCTGTTTCACAAGACATTTCGCAAGGAAAACCCTCAGTAAGCTGTAGCTACTGCCCTGTATCTTGTAACAAATCTCTGTCACTACAAAGCTGGGGTATTAGCTTTGGAAATACTGTAGCAGCTCGTAAGCCTCAGTGTTTGTTGCGTCCACTTGATCAGAAGGCCTGGTGTCTGTATATGACTGCAGGGCCCAGAAAAGAAGTCAAAACTGGTGGACTGTGGAAAAGTTAAGCTCTAAATCTGTGTTTGACTTAGAACAACAGCGATATATTTGAACAGAATACCACCGACTGGGCCCACCGATGCAATTTTGATTGCCTTTTTAAAAATTCAAAAAAAAAAAAAAAAACTCGCTTCAATTCCGAGGCGAGAATGACAGGAAAGTTCAGCCGGAGCTTTATCCTGTGTTGGCACAGTGAAATGGAGTGTGGAAATAGCTCCGGCAACGTGAGTGGATCATTATATTTAACTGAAGCTGACTGCTGAACATGACTGAATACACGAGCTGTCCAAAGACCATCACTTTACAGCACAAACATTTCTGAGATTTTTTTTTTTTGTCTTCCCAAGAGTAAAAATTGAGTAGTGACATTACTTTGGATACTTAATTTGCATATAAATAACTTTTGCATTTTTAATAGAAATATTAAAAGTGTTTGTGCAATTAAGGGATCTGCTTACTGTATGCACAATAAAGTAAACCTACCATTAATGTTTTTTCTTTGCTTTACTGGGTACAGAATTTACACCCTGAATACAGACTCACACATAAAATGTGTCTAAAGATACTGCAGATTATTATAATTTATAGTTCAGTAATACACTGTATAATGAATTTATATTTATAACAGCACTCATATAGTATAGCACAGCACAGCATGGCAGCTGTGCAAAGGTCTTGAGCCAGCCGTGATGTTTTAGGGTTTCTTTAACAGTAGGACTCCAGGCTTTCCGAAGGTCTTTCAAAGTTTTTCCTTGGGCATGGCCTGCTTTTTCACTAATTTTCAGTTCCATCCACACACCTGACCATTTTCATAAGAGAGTTTTTTGCGTTTGTTAAGCCATTGTTTCCCAACCTTTCTTAGAAAAATCCCACGGCACACCACCAAACAACAATGTCACAAAACGCATGTTAATAATTTTTCCCCAAGCACCAGGCATAGCAGGTTCGGTTTGGTTCAGTTTTAAAAAAGTTCATAAAATGAGGCATCTAACTGAACGGATGAACCAGCGTTACTAGCAGCCTATTGCAAAAATATGTCTTTAGATAAATCCATGAGTAATGCAAAAGATAACAGACTTTGACAGGCATAAGATAGTATTTTTGGAACAAGGTGATTCTCAAAGAACTACCGGCTAAAGACTTGGCAGCATATGTACAGGATCTGAAAGTTGATGGAAAATCAAAATTGATGGCATAATAAACAAAAAAAAGTATCATCAGAGTTTGACACATTATTTAATAACATCTTATAACACAATCTTATTTGCAAAAGTTTCATTTTTCAGCATGGCACTGATCTCAAGAACATTGACGATGCAGTAAAAGCATATCCGGATAGAAAACCACTCAGAGGAACACTATCAGTGATGATAGTGATGAGCCAGGAACACAAATTCATTGAAGCAGTGTGGGATCATCTTGACAGGAAATGGAACAAAAGGCAGCTAAAATCCAAAGAAGAACTTTAAATGTCCTTCGAGAAGCCTGGAGAACAATTCCTGAATACTACTGAAAGAAAATGCCAAAAAAACGAAGAGCATGAAAAAGTGCAGATTGTGTTGAAGAATAAAGGTGGTCATATGAAATAGCATTAGAATTGTAAACTCTGTTTTTGACTTATATCATTTACTTGCACGTATGCGTACACATTTCAATAAACCGTTGCACCTGTTTCCCATTTTCCTTCTGAAATATCAAAAAATGACAGTGGCTCGAGCCTTTTGCACAGAACTATATTTCTTTTTTATTAAACCTCTATACAGTGTTATTTCCATCAAACTTGTTCAGGCAAAACATAACTTTCCAAGACTATAATGCAGTTTTAGTACGTCAGTCACTCTGATGCCATGCTGCTTCCAATTTCCATTATTTCTCACAACATTCTTTCTGGAATTAAAATATAGATTAACTCTCTCTCCATTCATTGCTCGAGTCTTACAAATATCATAAAAAATTAATTCATAACATTGCCTATTTCAGCTTTGTGAAAATTGATAACGTGCTTCTGCATATCTATCGCCATAACCGCTCTCTTTCCTCAAGCCATAAATCTCAGATGCAGGTCTTTGTGTCTGCCTCAAAACGCGGTTACTTTTTCTGTGTAGCAAAAAGTGTTTGTGTATTGAGGAGTTATAAAAGCATGTGACATGTTTATCTTCCAGCAGCTGGTGAAGTGAAAGAAGACAAGTGCTTCAGTAGACAGTGAGGCACTGGGCACATCCTACCCAATGAGCCACCTCTAAAAGTACACAGTGTATCCTTTTTAAGCTTTCTCTGGTAATACAGACAATGTTATTTAAGGATTACTTTTTATAGAATCATCACAGATAAATAAACTGTATAGCCCTTTAAAAGGCATGAGTAGATTTACCTTGCTGTCAGAATAAAAAAAGGGCGAGAAAATATGTAAGGCATGTTGTCTAATGCTGTGAACAGGTAGGCACCAAACAAAGGCATACATCAAGACGGGAAGTAGCTTCCCACTCCCTCATTCTCACCTCATTTCAAACTTCACTTTAAAGAGCTGCACGCGGCTCTGCATACCTTACATATCATGTGCACAGTCGAATCTAATGTAATGTTAATGCACAGGAAAACAACATGTTAGGTCACGATTAGCTATAGTGAGGTGCCAACTGCAGAGTAAGTAGGTTAGACCTCCAGGGGCCCTAAAGACAGTCTGGCTTCAAACTTCCAAAAGAATTATGACAGAGTTGCAACATCTGCTGCATGAGAGGAAGACAGAAAGTGATGGATAGCCAGGTGTTGTGTGTGTGTGTGTGTGTGAACACACACTGTCCACACGCTGCACACAAATGCACAACCCAAGAGACCAAACCTGCATACAGTGTGTGCAAATCCACTTTTCCCTACAAGCCGACTGGCTGAGGGACCAGTTAAATAAGCAATGCACACATCTGTGACGAATGGCAATTTCTATTTACTACGACTCACTAATAGACACTGTGCCAAACATGTTGGTACACGCAAGGCTGCGTGCAACACACACACACAGTTAAAATATAGTAGCATGTTTATGATGGTGGACTGCTTTAATATCTATCAACAACTTCCATATGAATGCATTTTCAGCCAAATAAATAATGCCATCAGAAGAGATAAAGATTAATGATATATTTATCATCCAATGACAAGAACTCCACGCTACACAAAGAGCAGTATCGAGATGCCAAATTGTACTTGATGAGATTACCAAACAGTAGGAAATAAAATGCTACTATTACACTGTCAAGAATATTAATATCATATCAAGAAATGACATTTATTGCATAGTTTGTATATATAAACTTTTCAAACATGAGACAATCCCTGTTGTGGATATGTAAATGTTAACACGAGAAGACAAAAAGAACTGCTTCTTATCCAGACATCATATTTATCATGCATGAAAAACACGCTTTCCAATCACTGAGTGAGTCTGAAGAATAATGTGTCCTCAACAGCAGTAATAATGTCACCATGTGTGTAGTAATCTGTGTCATCACTCATGATAAACAACATATTGAGTATAAATCGATGAAGTATATCTAAATATCTAAACAGGCAGCAGCATGAGTGACAGGCTAATCTAACCCAAAGTGTTTAGCTTCGACATATCCCGTCACAATCTGTGTACGGAAAAAAGCAACAAACGTGGTTTACTTCAGATTTTTACACTGTCAGAATACAAGCTTTTATTTTAAGTTATGTGCTTTCACATATTCTTCAACTTTTTCTTCTCATTTTTTTTAATCTAATGCTTACAAAATCATACTCTTACAAAAATTGATTGCTCTGTTTAGGTGCCAGAAATCAAAAACCCTTTAAAGCTATCCCTCCATGTTTGCATCTCCTTCCTCTTCCACTCCTGGTTTGGGGCTGGGCGAAGGAGACAGGTTGGGTGCTGCAGGGGTCCTGCGCCCAGTGGGGATTGGGGGCAGGATGGGCTTAACGTTGGACCCTGGGCGTTGATCAGTGGAGGGGGAAACAGCTGCAGCTAGTTGATCTGCTCCTGGATGGGGGTCATTAGGTGTTTGGCTGGATGGACCGTGGTCTGAAATCAATAATCAATTGACAATCTTTAGAAATTCAGCAAGCCAACTTGATTATTTTATCATTAGATTTACTGTTTTTGCCACAAACAGTAAACAAACCTGTTATAATCTGTCATACCTGTCACACTTATTTCCAGCTCCCGTCTCCTTAAGCTTGCTTTCTTTTGATTGGCTGCCCCTCACCTGGCTTGCAAAAATAACCCCACTGCTTGAAAGCCCTGTCACCTCATTTCAGACACAGCTCTTTCAAGTTGGGCATTATTTGACTAGTATAAAGAAATTTGTGTCACACCAGCTCAGAAAATGATTAGAAAAAAAGCTGTTGAGAGCTGACTGAAGCCTGAGTTTTTGGGTCATCATGATTATGTTTACAAATACTGAACTTTTTATTCAAAACTTTAGTCACATTTAATAAGAACATCTAATGAAAAAGCACAACAACAAAAAGTACATTTTGAACCTTTTAATCTAATCAATGTTTTTACCTAAAGCAAAATACTAAAAGATAATACTTTACTTAAAATGTTCCTTTAGAATGAGATCCATATTAAACCACCGCTTCCTTGGCTTCTATACATGAATATATATATATATATATATATGTACAACAGATTAAAAAAATTACTTAGTAACCTTTAAGTGTTTCCGAAGCTTGTCCCATGACTGAGACATGCAGTGATTCTGCTAAACCAGAGAAGGCACCGGCTGAACTGGGCACAGACAAAGCTGAGCTGGCACGAGAATCATCCGAGCTGTTAGTCAAATGCAAAAGAGGGGCAGGAAGGATAGACAAAAACTCAGAGAGAGACAAGCAGAGGAAAGGAAGTTCATACAGTGGCAGGTGTAATGAGAGCAACAACATAAACATATGGTTGTTACGCAAGTAATAAAACAAAAAGTGACATGACACAAATAAAATGAGTAGAAGAGCTTCAAAATGAGTCTCAGGCAGAATGTGATGTAAACCACTGCTGCAGAGACTGACAGTATTCATCAGTAATATCAATAATGCTGTAATAAGTACTCGGGTACAGATTTTTCATTTACCTAGAAGCTATACAATGTGGATGTATACAACATGACACAGTAACAACATGATCACACACACACACAGGTAAAGACACATCCCTATTAAGAGCGGTGCCAACACAGAGACAGATGTCTGGAATCCTGCATAGAATTACTGAGCGGGTGAGTAATGCCTACTGTACACACTGGAGGCATGTATTACTCACACCGCGATGACAGAACCTGCAGATTTTCAACAAGTTTGATGAAACCTGCCTTCTGAAGACGAGGGCCCGAAGGGAACAAATTAATTTTGACAGTTTCTATGCATGTATCTTAAATGACATATTTTTTTTGGAAAAAAAAAAACAACCCACGAACCAAATTGATGGCTCCCATTTGCGTGCACATCACACTTATTATGGGGTACCTGATTAAATACTTATTTGCGCAGTACACAGGTTTATTGGGTGTAAGTGTACACACGGGGGAGTTAAATAGCAGCAGAGGCAATAAAATCTGAATTTATGAGTGGGTGTATTTGTGTGTTTGTGTGTATTGTGTGGGATGTGTGCTCAGATTTTTTACAGCATGGCGTGAACTGAGCTGGATAAAAGACAAGTAAGAGTATCACCACTAAGGCCGTTTCCTGCTCCTAAATCTTTAGCTCATGGTTGTTTTTAATAAAACCTCTGGCTTCTCTCACCTCAAAATAAATCAATAAGTCATTTTTATGAATTTACCAATCATGCGCCGAGTGAAATAATATCTAACTTTGATCACTGTATCTGTTATTTTCATACAGTAACATCTGGCCTCACTTGTACTTACCTGCTGTCCTCATGAAAAAGGCTACCAGAATCATCATTATGCACAGATGACGGCGCTGGTTGAGCAGAACTGAGGAAAACAAAAAGTAAGCAATGATTCGGGGCTTTTCTTCGCCAGCATATGTTCACACTCATTACTGTGCTAAACAGTCCACATGAATAAAATATGCAGCCAATCATTCATATCTGGCAACAGGTGTACTTTAGGACAAGTGAGTGGAGTGCACCTCTAACAAGAACCCATCATATTAACAAACGGTTAGATACAAATTATTTGGGCACCTGCCACTTCACCCTCAATGTCAAACAATGACTCAAAACAAACCATCAAAGCACAGTTAGGACAAGTGGTCCAATTAAAGCAATTTGGCCCAGCTCAAAGTGCCCACTTGAAATTAAGCAATGGAGTGCAGTGGAGTGCATGTGGCTTGTTTGTACCTTTTGAAGAGCTGGCTGTAAACCCCTGGACTCTTCCCCACTATAGCTTTCCTCACCAGCTGCTCACGCCTCCTGATGGAAGCCAGCTCCTGGAGAATGGAGAGGACAGAGACGTTGGTGAGCGATTAAAAAGCAGAACAGGAGGGTGAAAAAAAACATGACAGAAATGACTATAATATAGACAAATTAGAATCGCTTATCTGTAGGCTTCATTATCATTTATCATTACACATCCTGTAACTCACAGTGGAGCTCTTTTGAGGGCGGAGCTCTTCTTGGATCTTGGTGAAATATGATCTGTAGGAGATATTGGAGGGGTCCAGAGCTCTGGCTGAGTGTGACGTGAGTGTCGACCCTGACATTGACACAGGTGACGGTGGCGTCTCTTCTGGCTTATGACCTATAAGAAACAGATACTGTCTATGACTTAAGTATTAAACAGCATAAAAGCAGAGTTTGTAGACATTCTTTATTTTGAAATCATCAAATATAATTTATAATGCTCTACTTCAGCCGCTTCCTTTAGGGGTCACTATGGCGGATCATCTGTCTCCATCTACATTTTCCTCTGTAACACTAACCCCCTACATGTCCTCATTCACTACATTTATGAATCATCTTGGGAGTCTATTCCTCCTGCCTGGCAGCTCCATATTCAACATCCTTTGTCCAGCATATCCACTATCCGTCCTCTGCACATGTCCAAACCATCTCAGCCCTGCCTCTCTAAATTTGTCTCCAAACTACTCAGTCTGAGCTGTCTCTCTGATATACTCATTTCTAATCCTGTCCATGGTGTAATTTATAACCCCATTTGTATTTTAGGGGACACTCCATGATTTAGCAATTATACTTTATAAACCTGAGGGAAAGTCTGACAATAACAACTGCTGAAATTAATAGCGCTGTGTGAGACCCCTGACATCTTTTAAATTCCTTATTCCTCTGATTCTAACACAGGATTGCTGGTCAATCGCGTCAGGATTATTATTTTCAGGCTTTCAAAAGCTTCTCCTCAACCAATGATGGCATATTCCTGCAGTTTTTCAGTAACACTTCCTGTCCAATGAAAATGAACTTAATTAACACATGTGTTACAGCCCTGAGCCTTGGGGAGTAGGCGTGTTTATTTATGTTTATGTGTTTAGAATTCTGCCTTCCTTCCTTTATGTTGATTCAGGTGCGCCAGTGATTGGATGCTGGTGTCTTCTAGGACACTCCCAGAGATGGCTGACAGGTGGATTGGATGCACCTGCGGGGATAAAAAGCCAGCTGTCCTCATCCTTGTGGGGAGAGAGTGGCGGTTCGAGAGTGCTAATGTGTTGGACTTGTTCTGTCGCCTTTCCTCCCTTGACCTCGGTTGCTACTGACAGTGCATCTTGTTTTGTTTACCCTGTTTGTTAATTGTGTTCCGGGGCCTGATGAACTGTGGTGTTGTAGCTTGAAGTGAAGCCTGCAATAAACTTTTGAGTGCTCCTGTGTGGGGTCGGTATGTTCTCTCCCCCTCCTCCTCCGAACGGGCTGAGGGGGTCGTAACACATGTCAAATCAGTTGAGTGCTCCTTTAAATAAATAAATAAAAACAAAAAACACACAAAACCGAGACACAAATTAACTGAACTTTACAGTCTGTATCTTGACTTACAGAATTGGTGCTGTGACACTTTGGACCTGTAATGAAGATGTGAATAAACAAACACATAGACACCTGTGGAGGTGTTGTCAGGGGATGCTCTGTTGTTGTTCTCTCCCTCCTCCTGCTCCTCTAGCGACAGGTACTCCCTCACTGCCTGGCTCAGTGTCTTATAGGCGTCTTCCCAGTCATCTACTCACACACACGCACACGGATACACACACACACACAAAGAAATCTGGTGCTCAACAGAGCCAACGTATCTCCCCATCAAACAGTAATAGATCAAAAGATATGGGGATGACGACCTTAGTGTAATGAGGTGCAGGCTGGCAGTGAATAAAAGTGATGAGTGCCCACACTCTCTGTATGTTCATCTCATTAAGAACACCCCTAACATGTCTGAATGCTTTCATGAGGGAATGATAAACACAGCTATTCTGCAGCTACGTGCCTTTAATACACGTGTTAATTGGATTGAAAGTGTAGTTTATGGATTTTAGTGGAGTGTGCTAATCCATCTAATGCTATATCAATGATAGCTGGACTGCACTAAGCCCGGGCATTTTCAGTCTTTGTGAGACACTATACAGATGAACCGAGCAATCACACCAAAGGCTATTGGTGGTACACTGTCACAATATAAAGTTTTTTGTGGTATCAGAGAAGAATGATTGCTGCTTTACTGCAATTAATGGTGACCATAACAACTTAAACTAAACTTTAAATTTTCTGTATTGCTACAGGCTGAAAATGTAAAAACATCTAAATATCTCCTCTAGGAATCAGTTAAGCGGATTCATAGCTTCAAATCGATACTTATTGAAAATTAACTGTGAATATTTGGACCACTTTGTACTACAGTTAAGCGACTAATTATTACAATACATCTGATTAACCACTGGATGATATTAAAACCCCCATAAAGCAATAAAAAACATAGCAATGAGTGTTTCCTTTTCGTACCACAGGGAATAACATTATCGAAGAATCCTGGACGTTGCCTGTTGGTGTTGGCGTAGAGCTCTATACGTGATACTGCTACATCCATTTCTGCCTGGGTGTAAAGTCCACGGGCTTTAAGGTGGCCTCTGTAGGTTTCAACCTGGGTGGGGATGAGCAGGATGTATCGTGGCTCAAAGTAGCTCTTCTTCAGACTGAAAACACCCTGAAAAAAAGAGACAAAACACCTGCAGATATTCTACTTTTAACACACTTATACATGAGCTTTCCTTATGCATACCTCCAGCTCCATATGCACACAACAGGCTAATCCTTCTCTAGCCGCATCCTCTATAGCATCTCTGGCCAGTCCGTAACCATGTCCCCCATACTGGATGGTCTGGATAAACTTACCCTGAAAGGACATTTGCCAATACAAGAGAAGAGAATGAGCGAACATTTTATTGCCTCACTACTCATCATGTTATTGCAACAGTTATGAGCTCCTACAATGGGACGTAATATTTGACATACATGCACAATCCCAGCATGTTGTCAGGGTTAACAACCTGCAGCCATTTCCCCACCTATGGACTGAACCTGTCCTGAACCTGGCAGGGAATAATAAATACATCTTTTTGTTACTTTTCACACATGACCCCTGATCTCTTGCCAGTCAGATCAACATAATTTATCACTGTTAACAAATCCAAGACATTCAAAACATGACATAGGAGACAATTATTGATATTGTTTAGTGGTTGGAAAAGCTGAAAAACAAATTGTTCCAGCTCTCATATAAATTATATATGAGGTTACTTATTGCTATGTTTTAACTTATGATGCTTATGTTGACTAACTAAATGCATGACATTTAAAATCACCGCCACTGACTTTTAAAAATCTGCAATAAAAGCAGCAAACTGTCAAATAAACAACCACATGGGCAGCCATTAGCAGTAAACAGAGCGGACTCGAAATCTAATGTCCGCTTTACCTTTCAGCACTACAAACATTAAGAAATACATATATTATACCTACATTAGGCAACAACACTGAAGAGAAAACTCATTAACGTTACTCACTACATTTCAAATGACTTTTACAAACAACTTATATAAGATGTACAACATTTCTTCCAAATCGAATCGTACTTGTCCCAAGGTCTTCCGAAATAAAGCATTTCAATACAGTAATTAAAAATATGATTACTGGGGTTAGTTTTGTAAGAAGGTATGACAGTAAAGCTACAGGAAAGCACATTTGAGGACTGAAGAGAGCAAGTGACAGAAGAAAAGTGAGAGTAAAAAAAGAAAAAACAAGTAAGAAAAGGAGGGCCAGACTTCAATAAACCACATAGCTGGCAAAAGAAGAATGGTGGGAGGAGAAGAATGGACAAATCAAATAGAGGGAGGAACAGACTGTAAAGTTAACCTCTGTTCAAGAAGACAAAAGGCATCAATATCAACATCAAAGCGCTTCCTGTGTAAATCACTACCTGACCCAGACCTCTATAAATATTCCACCACCTCTCTTGAATAACAGGCAGCTTGACAAGAGAGGCAGATGGAAAAGAAATGTGCCATAAAAACTAAAGAACTCCACTTTCTTCTGACTAAGAGAACTTCAGCTTGTGTATTTAATGAGAGCCATTTGTGGATCACTCCTTCGGGTGTTTTGAAGTTTTGACCAATGTCTTTACATTGATGGCTTTCATTTGATAAGCTTTCACTTTTTTGTGCGTGTAAATTGAGCTATAGGAGATGCTGTAATAGCACAGTCTGAAATAAAATTTAATTAACGTGTCTATTCTATGTTTTAAAAAATGTTCCATTGAACTAACATTTTCCGTTAAATTATTTTACACAAAAATGCCGGCCAGTTAAACTAAAATCATTCAGCCAAGTCAAACTAATTAACACAACTTACTTAATTCATTAAAGCCAATGAAAGAAGTCAATTTGAATGTGACTTCAGCACTAAAGTAAGTCCAAGAAGATTTAATTATGCTGTGGGTATGATTTAAAACACTAACCACATAGAACTATTCCGAGTACTCTCAAAATAGCTTGAAAAAACGTTAAGCTAACTCACCATGTGAATCATACTCTGAAACGCCTCCTCACTGACAAAATGGTAATTATGTCCATTCTCTTCTCCAAAGTACGGCCCCCTTGTGGTGTGACAGATTCTGCAGTGACAGATACAAATTAGAGAAGCAGTTGCATAGTTAAGTCAGTTTGTAAGAGGAAAATGAGCTGAGACAAAACCTCTGGCTTTTCAGTCTGTTTCAGACTGTCAAAGTCACTAAAAGTGAGAGCCAGAAATATGTCTTCTGCATGTGTGCTGTATGTTGAAACTTCAGTCACTTCAATATATCAGTGTAAAAAAATGTTCTGAAGTTCAGCCAAAGCTACCCATAGCAGTCTGGGTTTGATAATAATATAAGAATCAAATATTTTGGTAAATCACATAAAATTAAAGGACCCAGTGTGTCATGTTGCATCAGATTTTTAATCCATAGTACTTTTGCAATTTCAAATGTATTACAAAACAAGCACTACTAATGGGCACTATCTCTGAGAGTTCAGCATATGAATTATGTGTGCAGCGGTTTTAAGACTGACCCATAAGCAAAGTATTCGCTGAACTCGTGACACAGTCTGTGAGTCAGCTCTCTCTTCCCACAGCCTCGAGGACCTGTGAGCACCAGCATGGGGTAGGGAGAGTCTGCACTGAGAAGTGTACTGTTCAGAAATAGACATACACACACAAAGCATTCAGGATATTTACTTTAATTTTACACGCCCGCTCTTAGCTTCAAAACCAGTTATCTCCCCCTTCCAAAAATGAGCACTGCTTAAGTATAAAAAGCCACAAAGCAAGAGTCACTCCTACAGTCAATATAAACGCGAGCCTTGTGAGCAGTATGGATGTGCTCCTTCTAGTAAGCACAGAGGAGAATGGCAAATTGACTGTAGCTGCAGCTTCTATTTGCTGATGATCAATATTTTTTTTAAAGTGCTGATACTTGAATTTTTTTCTTTCAGAGTGTAGATAAACAGGAGCACTTCGGATAAATTGCTGCTCAAGCAAACAACTTTCTTGATATTTTATTTTACAAGATACGTATTGATTGTGGCTAATCGTTACCTCTGGATTGTTCTGAAACCTTTGCTAGTAGTGCACTTCCTAAACGCTACAGGCCCTGGCTTGTATGCAAGTAATAATTGTTAATTAATAAACTTGTTAATGTTACACGAACTGGTGACCATGTAGTGCAGAGGATATTAAATAAATATCAATGTGAACCTTCTATAAAGGACCTGGGGCTGCATCAGCTGATACACTAGGTGAGTTATGTGATCCCTGGCTGCCACCAGATCCATAGGAGGGTCGTACATGTTTACTGACGACACCTGGGAATTAGAATTAACAATCACAGAAGCAGTCAACACAGAATTTATAACATTAGGTGAATACATTAGGTTTGCATTATTCGTTTTGATTTTAAAAAAAGGTTTCTGACAGATTAAATATGCATTTACAGTTTAGTGAACCAAATAATATTATCTGTTTTGTCTGTTAAACACCTTTTCTTCAACAGCGACTGCCTCTTGGTCCAGCACAGTCATATGCTGAAGGAGGAAGATGACTGCCAGCTTGTAATCAGGTTGCTCCTACCAATTACATTCACACAGACAGCCTACATTAATACTATCAATCTAAGCACATACAGTGAGCAAAGTTGCTTGGCAAAACAACTTTAAAAAAGCATGAAAGAAGACCTTTGTCATTAACAGTACATTTACACACATTTAATAGATTATCTCATAGTCAAAATTCTGTTGTGAGTAAAGGGCATGATTACCTGCACAGGGTTTTCCAGCAAATTGAGGTCCCTCAACAGTAAAAGGTCGTGAATATGCTTGCACTCTTGAATTTCACTGACCTGGGAGAAGTTTATTCGGACAGTTCATACAGTGTATTAGTTTCCTTTTCAAATATTTGTTTAGTCATGAAGGGAAATTCTGGACCTTATCTATGATTAAGGCATTTTCCAATTTTGTTGTATCTTATGGAAATTTGTAATGATGGCTTAAAGTACTCAGTCTTCAGGAAACAGCATTAAACAGCCAACCAATCACAGATCATGTCAGATGATGAGTATGTGAAACTTCATCTTAGAATTTGAATTAAAAAGTCCATTTGTTTTTGAATATGAAGCTCATGAATTAGTAATTGCCTATGAGCATGTGATACTGATGCTGATATATGCACATCACATGTTTCCTTCTGAAGACTCCCAGATCAATACCAGGTTTTTCTCCAGGTTGAGGGAGACTAGCAGATGGAGGTTCTCGAGGCCTGAAAGACTGGTGATGCGATTCTGAGACAAATCGAGAACCTGCAGGCTCTTCAGGTGCTCTAACCCTTCAATTTTCTCCAGATGGTTCCCCCTCTGCACATAGATAGGAAAAGAAAAAAAAGATGAGAGCATTACTTTCATTCATATGCTTCTGTCCAAGTGCTCTTATTCAGGTAAACTCAGTGACTGTCTCCAATAAATATTAAGGACAGGTCATGGTTGTTCTGAAGGGTGCCTGAACTTTCTTTCCCATCAGTGCAGAGTTGAGTGGCAGGCCTGCCTCTTCTGACAGGTGAGGCCTGACAGCCAAACAGCTGGCCTGGCGATAGCCCAGCACACCAGCTAACTGAAGAACAAGACCTGGGCACACCTCCCTTGTCTGGGTCCCCAGCCTGATTCTCACTGCATTCCACTGACAAAAGTTGTTACCTAGCCGTCTGGCCACACCTTTGCCTACTCTTGCCAAGCATGTTGCCTGGCAGAGGGCTGCTGTCAGCAGGGGTGGGTGACTGTGCTGCTCCCTTGAAGCTCTGGGTCGCCGCTGTGATGGGCTGCGTAACAGGCTGGCTGACAATGCCATGCTGTTTTGGGAGGCAGCATGTGAGGAAGAGGGGTCAGTAAAAAGATGAGATGGATGTTGGATGGGCAGGGTGTGCTTGAGAGTGTGTGTCTGCTGAAACTGGTCCAGCCTCACTCTAAACACCAGCAGCTGGTCCCAAAGCAAATCTACAGAGAGGGGCAGGCACAGCCAGGCCGATGGGCTGCTGACAATGAGGAAACACTGATAAAGGACACGTGTGCGCACATGCAAGCAGAAAAAGAGGCAGAGAGTGAGAGAGGGAGAAAGGGCCTGCTGTTGGACCATATGGTGATTCTCAAACAAGGGGCCAAGGTTTTACTGAATATAAAGGCGAGGCCAAAAACAGAGACATAAAGGGAACACAAAGGGAGAGAGAAAAGAGGAAAAAAGAAACAGGTGAAACAGAGCATACATGTGTAAAATATACACAAGGAGCAACAATGTGTGCACGACAGTAAGCAATATCATACATGTAAACAGAAGTACTGCCAAAAGAGCAAAGGAAGACATGTGAGTTCAGTTGAAAATATTCATATATTTATACATATTTATAAAATATCTACATATGAAGTTCCACCTTTTATATATAGAGAGAAGAACCTACAAGGCAGAGGTGTGTGAGAGTCAGACCACCCAGGCCACTGATCTTCGAGAACTTGTTCTCTGCCAGGCTAAGATGGGTGAGCCGGCAACAATGCTCAAGACCACTCATCTCACTAAAGCTGTTGTCTGGGTAAAGGCATGTTAAGAATAATACACTACAGAAAAAAATATGCAGTTCACAAATCTGTTTTTGTATACATCATAGTGCATGCGTCTGACAGAGAATGTTTGTCTGTGAGGATACGGTCTAGATTCAGTTGAGTTAGTGATGCATAGGCTGACAAATCCTTCATTTTAGTCATACGGTTGTGGGAGAAATTCACCTCCTGAAAATAGCAGCACACTGTTAATAAAAGTCAAAAAAGTTTTAGGACATCTTAGTGAGAAAATTCTTCCACTAAATCCACAGAGTATGAAAAATAATTTACTAAAGTTCACTGTCATTCAAGGGCAGTAAATGCCTTGTAAGCATATTTTAACTGACTACAGATGGGCTATGGAAATCCAGCCCTATCTTGAGGGAATAGTGCTTGAGAGTGAAGCCCAAGCCACCACTCAAATGTTGTCTTATCCTGTCAGCTCAAGGTCCACCCGTGTTACCTTTAGGTTCTTGGGTGGCTGGAATTCAAAGAACGTTGAGATTTCATTATAGGAAGCGTCCAGCTTGACAAGGTAGGGCATGTGGCTCACACAGGATAAATCTAGGAGTTGGCAAAAGTTATAAAAATTGATAAAAAACAAGAAAGACAGCAAATATTTACATGGAAATAAATGTGCTTTAATCATGTCATGGTATGGCATTTTATGAATGATGTCACTGTGTAACAGGAAGATAATCTGGGCATAAGAAAAAAGTCACCTTGAATTTTGTTGTGTGGCAGTTCCAGCTTTTGAAGATGGACATAACTGCACAGCACAGATATGTCGCTGAGACTGTGACTCTAGAGCAAAGAGTATAAAATTAATTTAACCTTATTTTGGCTTGAAATTAAACTATGCTGGTCAATTTAAGGGAAAATTAAGGGAACACTTGATCATCACAGTATGCAAAGTCGGTGTGTACAGTGAGGAAGCACAAACCATTGTAAATCTGCTTTGGTGCAAATGAAACTTACCACAGGTGCACTGGAGAGGCAACAACAATGCAATGCAATGATTTTGCAGATGGTAGCCACAGAGCATTGCTCCATCCTTAGCAATGCTAAGGATGCATTGCTAAGGATGCAATGCTTGATTTGACTTGATTTGTCCCTAGTTTTGCTATTTGCCAGTGTCCTTGTCATGAGTGGTAGCATAAGACAACATAAGACAACATCTGCAGTGCATTCAGATAAGTGCATAAAGAGAAGGTTTACTGTGTCTCCGAGCACTCAAAAGTGTAGAAGAGAAGCCCGAAGACTGGCCACTACCCAAGGAGAGCTGGACAGGGCCGAAGGAGGGCATAAACCCAGCAAGAGGACCCGTTTTTGAAGAAAAGAAGGAGCTCTGCCAGATCCTTACTAGATGACTTCCAGCGGGCTACCCATGTGCATGTTTCTGACCAAACTGTCAGAAACCGACTCAATGAGATTCCAGCGTCCTTTAGTGGGACCTGTGCTTACAGTCCACCGCCATCCAGCTCAACTGGACTTCACCAGACAACACTGGCAGGTCCGCCACTGGCGCCTTGTACACCTCACAGATGACAGCAGGTTCACACTGGGCATGTAACAGTCTAGTTGTGGCCTCTCCAGTGCACCTGCTGTCCCATTCATTTGAACCAAAAGAGATGAAACAGATTCACAACGGTTTATACTTCCTAACTGGACATTCATATCCCCTAGGTTTAACTAACTTGTGCTACACTGTCATGATCAAGTGTGCTCTTATTTTATAACTGTCAGCAAAAAATCATGACGCAATGTCAAACCATTACTAAAGCCTCTGTCTTAATTAAACCGCTAGTAACATGAAATAATGTATGAATTAAGATGTGTATCTCACAGGCAGAGAAAGGATGTAGAATGAGTGGTGGAGTCCGGTGCCAAAGCGTCCGAGTTGGTATATACCACTTGAAATCATCTCAGTAGTTAAAACACCATCCTTCTGTAAATAAGATAAACCAGTAAGTAAGGTTTAATTAAAATAGTGAACCCAGCAGGTACAGAAGTACAAAGTGCCATTAAAGTAAGATAACATCACGCATATGACAAGAGGCCACAGAAAACACGTCCCGCGAGGCTAAAAGCAAAGACGCACATATTCATGCAGCACACACACACAAATAGACTGCCTAATTTCCGTTGTTGATGCAGCTACCAAAAATTCCAAGCATTAACTATTTGACCTTGTTGTGCTGTTTTATTTTCCCAGACCTCTTGTACAAGGACATCTGCTTTACCTGTTGCACAATGACAGAAACACGAAGGTTTATTCAACCTGCTCCATTAACGTAAACTGCTTTGGCGAAATGGCACGTCACAGCTCAGCCACATTTTTGTTATGAAAACCATTAAATTTAAGTGAAAATACGGTAATACATTTTACACTATATGTTGCTTTTAAAAAAAAGTTTTTGCTAGTTGATATAGCCTCCTAGCCTTACCTCCATGCCTCCGTTTTCCTTCAGCTCAGTGCAGGTGGGGGTCTCTGCTGAAGCAGCGTCAGTGAGGGACCCTGGGGGGCAGGAGCTTAGCGACGCGGAAGGAAACTGTTCATCGGTGTTTTCATTCATTATTTCATTAAAAGAAAAAAAGTCGACGACAGATTAACTTGTTAGCAGTCCATGGGAAGACGTTTACAGTTTATAAACAAAAGTCCATCTAGCTAGCTTTTCCCATGAAAGGTACACTGTCGTTGCTTGGCAACGCGGACAAGTTTGAAGTGAATGGCATTATGGGTCCTGTAGTTTCGACCGAGCGTTAACGTATTCTCGTTGATACTTATTTCGCGTATAAAGAAAAAGAAACAGCCTCATTTAAATAAAAAACACCCCCCCCCCCCCGAAAAAAAATACATATTAAAAAAATAAAATATGAAGCTTAACAATTAAAGAAAATGTAGCAAAAATTGTGCATCTTTGCCTGTTATGGTGTGTCAGGTGAACAGCAGGGGTGTCAAACATAAGGCCAGAGGGCCCGCCAAAGACTCCAATCCGGCCCACTGGAAAATGTGAAAGAAGGCATAGATTCTGAAGTTCTCACTGCATTTTCACAAGTTTTACAGCTTTTTCTACTGATAAACTCCTCCTCCAGGGTAATCTTTACTGCACTAATGTAACTAATTACTAGATAAACAATGAGTTCAGAGAAACACACCAGTTTTTTAAATGGCTTTTCATTTTGTAAAATTAAAATAGTTTTTTAATTTTAGCCCACAGTCATGCTGATAGATTCTGTCATCTGCCACTTTATCATGTAGAAAAACTCAAGACATACTGTTGAAATGTTACTTGTTTTTTTCTTAAATGAAGACATATTTGGGATTCAGTGTGTAGGTAAATGTCTACACCGACAGAAAGCTAAGCTGACCTTAGCTTTCTGTCGGTGATGTAAAATTTGTTTGACATCCCTGGTTTACATGGTGTTTATGAGGGATAGCAGGTAACCCTTTGGTCTGTGCAATCAGTGAACACCTGCTTAAATTTAATATAGGTTACAGGTCCAGAGTTTTTGTTTTCCATTTCTGTGGCACTTGGACTTCAGAATAGACATTACAAAATAAATACAAGTTTTTCTATAAGAGCCTCCTCATGCTTGTTTTGTGGACAAATTTAATAAAATTTACCAAAAGTCTTGAATTTCATTAGAAGTTCACATTATCATGACAGCTGGTCACACCTGTTACTTATATATGCAACCTTTAAATTTAGACAGGTTGTCTACCCTTTCCCTTGCATTTGGATTTTGCACCAGCCAGGACTCGGGACTCATTCAGGGCTATGCTAATAACACAGTTAGCCTTTTCAAATATCATCCTGTGCCAACAAGAGTCCACCAGATATGGATTAATACCCACAACAACAACAAAGCCTTCAGGTGGTATGTTGTCTGTACTCATTTGTCTGATTCCAATATAATACACTTTAGCACTATGTGCTTAAAGCCATGGCACACAACACATCACACCTGTCAGCTTAAGTAAATCCTTGCATGTGTGTGTTGGATCCATCTTGCTTGTATGATACATGGCAGAAACATCCCCACTGCTTCAAAGCAGTGACAGACTGTCACGTGCAGAAGGTCAATGTGTGTATGAACTCCTAAGCAGCTGAACATCCAAAAGTGGAAAATGTGACTTTTACAACTATGTAAGGAAAAAAACGTACGCGGACGAAGACTGGAATTTGAAGAATTTATTGTTTTAGTGTATGCACTGCCAAATCGTGAGTGCTTCATTTAGAATAGACAAATTTCAGAGCATTTATGACACTTCAGAACCAGATAAACAAATAGGCCTGGTAACCACTAAAGCCAGAATTCAATGCATTTCTATGCCAAACATAAAATCAGCTCTATTAACAGATGTGCAAAATTTAGATCAATTGCAAAGAAAAGCAGGTGAGCTATAAGTAACAGTAAAAGAACCTTTTTGCAAGTGTAATTCATGAATAAAAAGCATCAACAGAAATGGTTATCATATACATCTAAGAGCATTATTCCAGAATTTTATGGGCTGTTTGTGCAGCAATATAGTAGTCTAACAGCATCTGTGAATGGCACGGCCCTGACAGAGTCATTTAACATTGAAATAAAGTTTTCCATGTATAACATTACAAAAGTAACTCTGAAGTGAACAGATGAATGAGCAGATTTTAGATTTTACACCAAGTGTACGTTTCAGAGTGGTAGGCGAACCACTCAGCAGCTCCGCAGTTGTTTTCCCATCGATCCCAGCCTATGTGTCATTATGATGGATTGCTCTGTGGGCTTCGGGGAGACCAGTGCTGGGCCCAGTGTATTGACAAGGCTCCCATTTCCCTCTCCCCCTCTTGTTAAGTACTTCTCCCCCAAGTTAATGAACTAAAAACAAGGAGGATTGTGGGGAAGGGAATGATTTGTGATCGTCTCTCGAGTTTATATGTTTAGCTCACTTTATAGGATTGAGCACATGTAGTTTGGATGGCAGAATAAAGATTCAGCATTGTATAGTTTTGGTTTGTACAGCCACATATGTGCCTTAGCACAAAAAAACAGAGTCATTCCACTGTGGTCTCTTTGTCCAATTTGCAAAATAATATGTTAATTGACTCACAACTTTTCACAATAGTTGCACAACTTTACTGCACGAACTATGAGGAAAAAAGATAACAGATTTTTAACAACCATAGCTATGATACAATCGTCAGCTAGGGAAATCATAGGGGACCAACCCAAATTGGCAGCAGGCGGAAGATGTGGCCTCATTCAGACAGTCTAATCTGGCATCTGTTATTGCAGACAGAATCAGTGGGCCCGTGGGGCTGCCAGGAGAGGAGAGATAGAGGTGTAATTGAGAGCAGCAGTTTAGATCTAATAGGAAAATGAGATGAGATGGGGACTAAGTTCGGGTGAGTGTCCAAGACAATCGCCCTTTATCTGGAGATGTAGTCGTGGTGAGCAAAGCACTGTTAAGAGTCCGGGTGCGCACGCTGCATTTATTATGTGATTTAAATAGTGGAAATTGACAATATAGGTTGCTTTATGACTTAGATACATGGAGCAATGGAGCTGCAAGGCTTGCAGTCATGTAAGTTGACGCCTCCCTTCCCATGTAGAGCAAGTCAGCCCACATAAGCGTATATAAGTAAAAAAAATCCATATCTATTTGTCAAAACTTGACCAGAGTGTGTTTCATCATCATTAGGAAGTGTGAAATGAATATGACACAATTTCCGTCAACAGATTTTCCCAATCTTGTGTCTAAAGCAAACATCTAATTGGGTTTTCTACCCAAAATCTCAAATCTAAAGCACATTACATGTATTTGTGCAACAGAAATTTGAGAGAAACAAAAACATGCCAGACAGAGTTCATTGAACTGAAAAATGCATCGCTGTTCCCTTTCAATGGTCATCTCCCTCTGAATGCCACGTCCTTGCTTTATCATTACACTGTGGTGATCTTCTTATCCTTGGTGGCCTGTTTAATAGCAGCCTGCTCACAGATGATTTCCTTCAACCTCTGTAGCCGGGTGTTTTGAGTGCTCAAGTCGCCTACTCCTGTCTGACTGCGATGGAGTAAGGAAAGGGCGTTGATGTACTCCAGCTCTGTGTAGCGGACACCCTGGTCCACCACTAGGTTCAGCAGCTCATCCGCAGTGTTGTACAGCATCTCATAGTACTGCCTGAAAGAAGAAGGGAAGGTTATAAATCTTCAAAATATCTGGAAAGACAAAATGAACAAAGAAAAGCATACAGGAGAGGAAATCAGAGTGTGCAGATGTCTTCTAAGGTAACCGTCCACTCTTCTATCAGAGGTCAGATTGCAAGATCTATTTAAATGATAAACAGATTGCTGTCTGTCTAAAGATGCAACATTGCATGGAATGAGTTATGTCTTAATATATGAAAGTGTTACTAAGTTATGTTTAAACTTTAACACTGAATTTAAATCCACTGCGGAAAAAAAAGATTATAAAAATGTGTCAGTCCAACAGTATCCAGTTAGCAAAAATTGGAAAAAGGTTTAAACATTAAATTGATAAACAGACACCCAGTAATGGTACAGCTGCACTGTCTGAACTGCAGACACCAAAATTTAATGGGTATTTTCTTTACCCACGCTCCGCTTCACCACCTACTTTCATAAATATCAACCTTGCAGTTTTTTTCTAATCCTGCTAGCAGACAAACAAACGGTACTGAATACATAACGTCCTTGAGGACGTAATCAAGGGAAAGCAGGGGGGAGAGATAAACAGAAAAAGCTACATGCAACAGTAACACTTTATAATCCTCTGTTATTCATTTTTCCAGGGCTGAATCAAAAAGAACAACAAGAACAAAGGGAAAACACAGAAGCCACACTTACTGCTGTTGCTGTCAGCAGCAATTTTCTTAAAAAGGGCTTCAAGGACCTCAACCTCCTGCCACTGGGAGTTGAAGGTAGAGGGAAACCATTCAACAGCTACAAACTACTGAGACTATTCTAATGAAATGCTGTTGACAGAGCCAAAAGAGGAAAGAGGCGTGTGCAGAATTAATAGCTCTTTAACCAGCACTGCATACCTCAATGGGCCATTTGAAAAGGACCATGAAGAACACAATGATAATGCAGGCACACAAAAGGAGAGCACGTATTGCTGAATAAAACACAAATTCGCCTGCTGACCAGAACAATACACATACAGATCAAATATGCCAAAGACAAGTGAAGAGAGACTGCGTGTACGTTTTGAGCACAGCATTTTTAAGATTTTCTTTTAGGAGTTGACCTCTTGTGGGTGTGTGACCATAGACTGTATAACTCATTAGCATCAACTTACAGTACTTGGCCATTAATATGGATTTCAGTAGGAGCCTAGCTTGTCATGAACACAAAATACAGATTCCTGTGCAAAGAGAGCCTGGAGGTAACTGAATGCACTGAATCTGTGGAAGCAGGACACACTATTTTTCTTTGGTCAGGGGTAAAATGAGTCTAATACTTCAGAGATTGCTCTGAAATAAGACCAAGATGCAGGAATCCTAAAGAGACAACAAATGCTACACTTTCATACAATGGTTGTAGATACAACCAGAGTAAGAGGGCACAAGCTGAGCTACAGTCCTACTATTTCATGTTTACAGTAACTATAGTTACTAGTCTGTAGTAATGGGCAATAGTGTGCAGGAGCTCTGTATGGCCTGCAGAAAGAAGAGTTTTTAATAGCAGAACATTTAACCATGATTTAATACAGAGATCAAACAAGCAAAAAATATGCATTGTCTCTCTTTCACTTTATATTAATTTCAACCTTAAGTTTTTCTTGGAGCTCCCAGTGTCACAACACTGCTGCAGTAAGTCTAGATTTATAAATGCAAGGCTGACATTGTTAGGCTGAAGAAAAGCACGTGAAAGGCATTGGAGGTGTTGTGACTAGGCAAACAATGTCAGAGCCACTGATGTTTGAATGTTCTTTGTGTGACCGTGATGAAAACTACATTAAATGCGGATGTTGTTAAAAAGGGTTAAGCTCTGTTGTGCCAGAAGAACTTGGAAGTAAGCGAATTCAGATATTTCTGATATGGCTCAGTAGAAAGACAAAAAAGATCCTTTGACTCATTTGTTTAGCTTCACCACCCATCCCAGACCCACTCCTTTCTTGAGATGTTCATTTGCTATGCTAACGAGGCGTTAATGAGCACTTAGGGAGCTTCTGTTCCAAGGTGTTTTATGTGCTGTCATTTTGGATATTCAACAAAAGAAAAAGACCTGGAAAGAGCAATGGAAAGGTTAGAGAGAGTGCGTGGAAGAGGGAGGGAAAAGGAAGACGACTAAAGTAATGAATGCGGAGCAGGGGTGCATAATATCTGTTTTTGTCCTTCTTCGACAGCCGTTAGCCTTGATCGTCAAAGCATTTGCATTCTGTCTCACCCTCTATCCTGCTCAAATTCTTTATCATGCTTTCATCCCTAAGTTTATTTTGTAAAGAAGCAAGTCAAGACTGATGAGTAACACCAGTTCACTCCATAAATGGAGGTAAGACTGATTTTCTTATCTACACAATATCTGAAATGAAACATTACCTCAAGAGCAATCCCATTTCATTCTCTAGACTCAGCGTTTAATGACACACTTGAAGCAAATCGCCTCATTATTTGATCTAATAAGATAAACAAATATAACTATAAATATGCTCATTTTTATTTGTTGAAGGGAGGCGCTTTGAACAGAAGACTTTTCTCTTTCAAACCGCCATCCTCAATTCCAAAAGGAAAGCAGATCTGATTAACCAGACTGTTCTGAACAGAGCATAGAAAAACAAAAAATAGCAGAAATTGCACCTGACTGCTTGAAATTGTCTGTGTAATTTCCTAAAGAGGCAGAGACATAACCGCTGCAAACGTCTGTGTAGTAAACATTTATGTTGTTAGTTTTAGACACAGTTATTTGCTATGGTACATGATTCCAAAGACACAGAGGTAAAGCTGAGTGGAGGGTGTAATTTACTCGGTAATGTGAATGTGTGTGTCTATCAGAACAGTATGTGGTGACTGCTTATAGTTTAATTAAGAGAGTGTTTCAGGTAAACTTCAGTAACAACTTCCACATGCGGTGAGAGATGAACAGCACCCCTGCTGAAAACTCTACATCTTTGTTGGACATTTTTCTTCAGTCTAACAGACCATCTGTCTAATACAACAGCGAAAGTAGTGGTGCAGATATGGAGCCCCTCCGTTTAAGTAGCAGATGACAAGCGATGATTGAAAACAATCTGATCGATGCTGTGAATACGGACTTAATTACAGTGTAATAGCAACTGCTATTCCTTTTGCAGCGATTAATCAAAGATGGGTCCAATTGAAAATGTGTTTACTAGTAGATAAATGCAGAATAATTAAAACATTTAGCACTACAGACAAGGCATGCCTCCAGGCAAGGCAAGCAACTGCTTGGGGAGGCGAGGGTCAGTGAGTGCTGCGGCCCCTGAGGGTTGACAAAATGTAAACTTTAAATCCCATCTGACTCTACTCACTCCCATTACATGCATACATGTTTAAATAAACCTAATGATAACAACACAATTCAATCAAT
>VURO01009695.1:2799-20526 GCA_015108175.1 Pelvicachromis taeniatus
ATTATTACAATCGCAGAGGCAAATGGATTTAAAAAAAAAAAAAAGAAAGAAAAAAAGTAACGATCTATTTGACTGAATAATGTAGCCGTCATACTGTACATTGCTCTCCGGTTGGAAACGAAGCATGCTTTGTGCTCCTGGTCTGTGAGGGACACTCGCAGTCATTATGGTGCTGTCTGTTTTTTCTCACATTGCTCTTTCTGTAGAGGTCATCGCCAGACTGACAGCTCCAAAAAGGCATCTGGGTCTGTTCCCTTTTATTCGGAAATATGGTTCTGTATTAGAACAATATCCAGCTGTCACGTTTGATGTGCACTCTTTACGACTAGACTTGTTTAAGAGTCTCTGCTTTGGGCTCAGGCTCCGGTGACAATGGGCTTCACTCTACAAGTCTCTATATCTTTCTTTGTGTCTATAGTAAACAGTCAAATATATACAGTATATAAATATATATCTATTTTCTTTGTATGCATATATTCATTACTATTTTTGCACTGACCTATGGACAGATGGATTTATTTTTTCCACAAAGGGTGCTATTATAACGGAGGCCTTCTCCCACACCTTTTTGCATGACTTGCTCAAAATTCCTCGACTGGTCTGTCATCTCTCCTACTCTCCTCCTACTACTCCTTGAACTGTTGCAATTGAAGCACTGTAATTTTGTAATCCCTACTCGTGAGCTTTGAAATAAACAGGGAGGCTTGAAATTTTGTTTGGTGTACTGGATGTTTTTCTCCTTACCGTCTCAACAGTTCTTCAGCCACCTAAGTTGAAAAACAGGCAGTTTCTAATATATTTTGCTGTCATTTCATTTAATTTGTTATTTAGTCTGTGACAGATGTTTCATGTCACATTTAAAGCTATTTATATGAAGAAATGGTCAAATTTCTGTGTAATATTTGACTTGCCTGACAATCTCTCAGGCAGATGAGGACTTTTAGCATATTGCAGCTGACTGTTTTGGTTTTATGACCCACAGCTTTGCTGTTTTTGATGCAGTTTTCTCATTTACGACCGCAGCAGGCAGATATTTTGATGCCAAGTATCAGACTGAGAGACCAGTTGAATTGGCTAATGTTCACAACTATCTGCTAGTTGTATAGACACCCAGCTGCTTGCTCTATTGATTACTTACACTCACAGGCTACTTTGTGAGGTAAACCCATTTAACTGGTCATTAACACAAATATCGAATCAGCCAATTACACTGCTGCAACCCAATACATTGAAGTAAATGGACATGGTCAGGAAGACCTGCTAAAGTTCAAACTGAGCATCAGAATGGGGAAGAAATCTGATTTAAATGACTTTGAATGTGATATGGTTGTTGGTACCGATAGGCTGGTCCAACTCCAGTTGGTTCAACAAAACTGAACAACAGAAGAAAAAAAAAATGGCCTTATCCTGGTCTCAGTCTTTATTTCTGCTCCCAGGTTCACATAACAATATGAAGGCATCGATCCATCCTGGCTCGTCTCAACTGGCAGTGGAGGTGTAACAGAGTGGGAGATATTTTCCTGGCACACTTTTACTTAGTGATACAACCTACCTGAGTATTGTTGCTCACCATCTTCATCCCTTTATGATCACAGTTTACCCATTTTCTGATGACTGCTTCATGCAAGATATCACGCCATGCCACAAAGCTGAAATCACCTCAAACTGACTTTTTGAACATGAATGATGAAGTTCATGAGTTCACTGCACTCAAATGGCCTCAAAAGTCACCAGATCTCAATTCAATAGAGCACCTGTGAGATGTGGTTGAATAAGAAATTCACATCATGGATGTGTAGCCGACGAATCTGCAGCAACTGTGCGATGCTATCGTGTTGATATGGACCTCCACCACGTGCCCCAAAAGCAACAAGAGTCCCACCTGATACTAGCAAAGTGTACCTAATAAAGTGTCCAGTAAGTGTATTTAAATGTAAATGTTGTGTCTACTGCTCCAAAGTGACGAAAAAAAATATATGCAGGTTTAATAATTATTGAGAACTAAAAAGTACAAAAGAAAAAGATCATAATTTTTGGACAAGAGAAATGAGAAAAAACGAGGTCTTGACAGGAGACGCTGTCTTGACATCTGAGCACCCAGAGGAATACACAGCAAGAGTTGTGAATTATCTGTGCTCCCTTCCATTGAACCATGTGTCACATAGCTACAGGAGTTATGAGCCTAAATTTACTCCAGCTTTACAGGCGTCTACTGCCTCATGGCTAGTGGGGAATGGGGGTCAAGATCTCTCCATAGGAACAAGAACAAAAATAGTTTTTAGTGTTGTTTCTAATTACGAACGATGAGTGCGACGACTCATTAATCCTTTCCTATCAGCACCGGGGCGGCTGGCAGCACCAGAATAGCCCTGATCTTTGTGCTGCTGCACGCCGCTCTCCACTGAGCCCTGCATGTACGTATTAGGCAAAGGGGGCCTGAGAGGAGGACCTACCTTTCCTATACACACACAGAAACACACACATACACAGGTGCACACACACACATACATTCATACACGCACAATCAAGTGTGTGCATACTTCCCAGTCAGCAGAGAAGGTGACATAATCCAGAGAGGAACTCCAACCCTGAGGACGGCTGCGCTGGTTACAATCAAAACAGTTTCCTTTGTTGCACTTGCGTGACGTCTCACCTAAATGTCACTGCAGGAGCACTCTACTGAGACCTCATGAATAAAATGCTGCTGGTCAGCAAGCTTTATTATAAACTACACTAAATGTACAATTTGGATTTGAGCTAACGGGCAGGCAAAAGGGGTGGAAGAGTATAAAAGAGTGCTGAATAGCTTGATTCTCCTAAAAATATCTGTACTTAAGGATTTATTTGGTGCATTAATTTGATATTCTCTGATGTGTATTTTACACATCAGTGACTCTAAAGTCTACCGTCCACTAGAACTGTCCTGTCGTCCTCCCCCCCACCCCCAACCGGTCACTGCAGATGGCCCCCCTCCTTAAGCCTGGTTGCGCAGGAGGTTTCTTCCTGTTAAAAGTGAGTTTTTCCTTCCCACTGTCATCAAAGCGCTTGCTCAAATAGAGTCATCTGATTGATGAGTTTTTCTCGGTTTTCTCTGTATTATTGTAAGGTCTTTACCTTACTATATAAAGCGTCTTGAGGCAACTGTAGTTGTGATTTGGCGCTATGTAAATATAATTGGACTGAATTGAAATGAAATGAAAACGAGTGATCTTGTCTCCTTTGAAATGGTGCTTTGAAGACAGGGACCAGATCGGGACCACTCATAGTCGGCTCCTGTCTTCAAAGTGACTTTGGTGATAAAACAGCAGTAATATGGAATCAGTATGCTATCAGTTGTGGTCAAGTTGGCAAGTGTGATGAAACACACCAACTTGAAAGAATCATAAATTCCTCCACAAATGAGGCAGGTTTGCTTTAATACAGAATATAACCACAATGCAAGCAGTTGAATGAGAAGCCTTCTAGAAATGGATGTATCGCAGACGAGTTGCTCTCTGATTCCAGTGTGTTGGCAATGTGTTTCTAAATTAGACGACAATCTAAGACTGAATGCAGACGGTCCAAGTCAGACTGCAATTTTGCCTGCCACCTGTGCCTTGTGACTGAAAGTGGTCGAATGGATCCAGCGTGCAGGAACCTTAGTAGGTTGCTGCAACTACTGAAAATGCAATCACCAGAGAGGTTTAGGAGGTTGCCTCTCTTTTTGCCTCCGCTTTAGAATGACTGTGCCATTAGAATGTCAATTTACTTCTTTATTTTAATCCCTCAAATCTTACTTTCACAAACACTTGATGAGGAAATCTGCAGCTGTGTTCTGACGGGCATTGGCCACCGATGAAAGAAACAAAGCCTCACAATGTGAACTGCGTACACCATTCTGAGGTATCAACACCAGAGCCACAATAGCACAAGCAACAATTCCTCAGGTGCACACACAGCAAAGCAGTCTCACCTTTTCTTCCATCTATAGAGGCACACATTTGTTGACTCACTGTTTTCGCTGACTCACTGAGGCCAAAAAAACCAAAATGCCTTTTTTTAGTAGAATAGGCATGGATTTTTTCCCTGTCTGCACAGAATACCTTATTAAGACAGATTTCTTGTTCCTGATTAGTGGTTTTGTGCAGGATAATTATTGAGTTTTGTGACTTGATTATCTTTTAACAGATTCACATGAATGTTTTCTACTGCTCACAGTCTTTATGCTAAACCAAGCTAGACAGCAGTTTACACTGCAGACACGAGAGTGAGGTCAAGCTTTTCAGATATCTCCATGAACAAGTAAATGTGTAGATTTTTTTGAACATGTAAATTATTCATTTGCAGCCTTTAATATGCATTTCCCCCCTCAGGCTCTGCTCATGAGTGCTTAGGATGTTTTTTTTTTTTTTAGAGTTACCATGTTCGTGTCCACATAGATTTGTACACCGGTGCACATTTATAATAGTTTGGGTTACAATAGGTAGTGAAAATGAAATGAAATCCTCTTTTGCAAAATAGTGGGCTTTCATAAAATTCATAAAGAAATTATTTTATGGCTTTTAGTAAACTTCACCTCACCTTTGAGCAAAACATCAAAAACCATTTTCCTGTATCTAAATCTTTCGGCTTTAAAGTTGCAGCTCATTGTTTTGGAATTAGATGTTCAGCGATCACTTATGGGTGTAAAGTTTGGGTGTCTGCAAACTTCTGGCAGCACAGCGTATGTATATTTATACCTGTGATGCAGATTAGTCTGGACTAGCTGTCCCACTCACTGTGATGTACTTCTGCTGTAAATGAGTTCTGGCCTCCGATTCTCTGCAGTCAGCTCTTAGTTGGTGAGTATGAATTATCCTCCTGCATCACAAACAGAGCGACAAACAGGAGCATGAGACGGGGAGACAAACAGGGTCGGCGAGGGCCAGAGAGAGATAAAATGGGAGAGAAGAGGTCATGGCTCATTTCCACCCCTATGCACCAGGGAGTTTAAAGGGGGGGGGGGGGTGTCTCCAGGCATGATGCAAGTGCCATATTGATGTCTCTGCAAATTAGCAAATGCAAATATGCCACCTGGAGCGGAGCCAAAGACGGGGAAGGACAAGGAGCTCAGAGAGTGAACATACAGGAAGAAAAATGTTATTCTGCAAAGATCAAATTGATATCAAACAACACTGCCGGCTCTGCAGGGGGAAGAGATAAATACGCTGTCATCTGGAGCTGCTGAGTCCACAGCTTTGCAGAGCGAAGAGCAGTGGAGGTTCATTATCGCTTGTGGCACGTGTTGGACATTTGAAGTGTCATGTGTTGCTACACAGCCACAAACTGACCACTGCACAAGAAGCAGGCCTGAGCTCAGTGTGGTGACACCATATGTCACGCTGTCTCTGCGTGAAGCTGCTGTGGCCATGTTTGGAGTGTATCTGGTGGTTCGAGGCTCCTCCCCCCAGCAGAGTGACACTTTATCAGAAAATAACACATCGTATCCATGCACGTATTGATTCACGGCGCTGTATTTGGTCTAGTTTGTCTCATGACTCATATACGCTCACGCTGTCATGCAAAACGCTGGCATCAATAGACGCTCATACATGAAGCTTTGATGCAGATAATTGGTAGCCCACATCTAAACCAGTATTATTAAGTCAGTATGACAAAAATACACTTAAACACACGCTTACTTCTAAATATGGCTGATGTAGAGATTTAATGAAGCGATACGGCCGCCAAGTGACCGTTAGATGATGATGAAAGATATCTCTGTCAGCTTAATGACCTAATAGCTGCTGTCATGTGGTTTTTCGTCAAGATACATATTTAGAAGCCCTTTGCAGCAGCCATTTTGACTTGTTATACAACTTGTGAATTATTTTCATCTAGTGTCTCACACACACACAACACACAACAGCTGGTACCTTTGATCCATTTCCATGTTACTTTTAGGGCTTTTAATACATTTTGCATAGAAAACCCAGGAAATGGGGCAATAAGCCACCACCCCTGGAGCTGTTGCTGTGCCAAAAAGTGATGATCTGCCAAAAATGTGTCTTTTTATGCCCAATTTTCTTTTCTTATATTAGTAAATAGTCTGTAGTAAACAGGCTTTTATTATTCTGAAATAATGAAGGGATTATACATAAAATAAAGAAATTACCTCTTTTGCAACTATCGTTATGGCTCAGCATTATTGCACTCAATCTGGTCCTTTTGGGCCAGAACTGTTATGTTATAATTTTTACAATTTCTTCCTCCTCTTGTTCAGATCTCTTTTGAAAAAGACATCTTTAATCTCTTTTGACCCAAATAAAAAAACAGATTTATAAAACTGACTTTGCCAGAAACTGTTTGCAGGAATTTTCTTCTGGTTTAAAATGACATAATATTATTCATGAAAGACATATTTGAGAGATTATAGTTCAACTGGTCATTTACAGCAGCGTAAATGCAAGAATCCAGTTCCTGGCATGGCGCTGGTCCCAAGCCCTGGTAAACAGGGTGGGTTGTGTCAGGAAGAGAATCCGGCATAAAATCTTACCAAATCAGACGTAAATGTCATCAAAAATGAAATTTGCATACAGGATCGGTTGAAGTCCATGTTAACAATGACTTTATCCAAAATAATGGACAGTGGAGAAGAGAGGTCAGGAAGAAAGTGCGTCAGGGTTGAGTAGGTGTAGATAAGTGTCAGGGGTGATTTGTAACAGAAGGATAGCAGTAAGAGTCAAACGGAAAGTTTACAAGATAATAGTGAGACCCGGTATGATGCACGGTTTGGAGACAAAAAGGCAGGAGGCTGAGCTGGAGGTGGAGAATTTTGCTGAGAGTGATCAGAATGGACAAGATTGGAAATGAGCACATCAGAGGGACAACTCTGGCTGTGCAGTTTGAAGACAAAGTTAGAGAGGCAAAGCTGAGATGGTTTGGACATATCTAGTAGAGGGATGGTGGATATATTGGACACAGGATGTTGAATATGGAGCTGCTGGGCAGGAGGAAAAGAAGACGACCTCAGAGAAGATTCATGGATGTAGCGAAGGAGGATGATGGGGTGATGGTGTGACAGAGGAGGATGATGGGGCTAGGGCGAGATGGAGGCAGATGATCTGCTGTGGTGATCCCAAAAGTGTGCAGAAGAAAAAGAAGAATATATTTTATATGGAAATGATTTATCATGTTAAAATATAAAAAGGTTGAGACAGAAATTACAATAGAGACCCAGCATGACTGAGGTGGCTCACACAGTCATGTGGACATATCAGTTTCAGTAAACATATACATCAAAGACTCCCCTGACTTGGCAGGCATTGGCAAATTTGACCAGTGACAGTCAGTAACATGTCATGTAGATAAAAACAACTGAGATATACTTGTCACACGTGGCCATAAGGTAAAGTGCATTTAATGAACACCATTATATAATCTTGTTATGTTTAACTGATGCACATTTTGTATTGTTTCGGAGCCTGCATGGGTCATTCCCCTTGGTATATAAGTCCACCACACTGTGTATGTTACACTTCATTGGTTTAGAATACAGCTAGTTTTAAAACAGCAGCCATTCTGAATCTGGTTTTCTACATTGTTTTGTCATTATTTTTTATTTATTTATTTTTTGCTGAATATTTCTCGTCTTCAGATAAGGAGAGATTATGCTTTTATCATCAGAATTTTATCAGCTGCAGCTCAACCACTTCCTAGGAGTGAGTAAGAGTCCGTACACCATCATTTCCTGATGGTGTTCATGAATTTTAATCGAAGCAATCATAGTGACAGGTCTCAGATTACCAGTAATTATCATGATGTCCCTGACTTAGACTGACATTTTTGAGTGATATCAATGCATTTTTACTTTGTCCTTCAAAATGAAACCATTGTTATGTTTCCACAGTTTGCATCAGCTGCAGAAGTATTTTGCCCATAAAATCAAAGTGCCACCATAATCTTGTTTAAATTGTTTTTTAGGTTATCTCACCATCACTTTGTTAAGTGAATTTCAGCTGATATTGTGTTTTTGTTTAGTTTTGGACACTCATTCAGCCACTTTATTAGGTTTTATTAGGTCATTTGAGAACAGTGAACTCACTGTTGTGTTTAAGAAACCGGTTTGAGATGAGCTCTGAAGAAATCCAAGGGATGGATCCATGGCATCATGTTGTTTACGGCAAATTTGGAGCCTACTGAATGTCGCAGCAGAAATGTAGAGTCATCAGATGAGGCAATTTTTGTCCAGTGTTGGTGAAACAGTGTGAACTGTAGCCTTGATTCCCTGTTCTTAACAGAAATAACAACTGGTGCGGTCTTCTGTGGCTGCTGTAGCCCATCACCTTTAAGATTCAGCATGTTGGAAGTGCACACCTTGGTTGTAACAAGTTGTTATCAGTTCAAAGCAGTCTGGCCATTCTCCTCTGACCATTATATTCGGCCAGGGAACTGTCGCTCACTAGACATTTTCTCCTTTCTTCTGATAATTATCTGTAAACCCCACAGAGAGAGTGGCTTAGTGGGAAAATCCCAGCAGTTTCTCATATATTCAGACCACCCTGTCTGATACCAACCAACTTTAAATCACTTTTCTTCTCCATTCTGATGCTCAGTTTGAACTTCAGCACGTCATCTCGATCAGTCTACATGCCTATATGCAGTGTGTCGCTACGCTATGTGATTGGTTGATTAGACATTTGTAACAAGGAGTTGAACAGATGTATCGAACAAAGTGGTCAGTGAGTGTAGCCGTTTTTATTTAAATGACACTTTTAGTTTAGTTTCAGAGAATTATAATAAGACTCACTAGAGCCAAATAGAGATAACAAAAATCATTCCTTAACGGTTTGAAATTGTAGCTTTTAGTCATTTCAAATACTTCAGGAAATACAATAAAGAGGTCTGTAGCTCATGGGCAACCCCCTACTTAATTCCAAAGAAAAAGCTCAGTTTGAACATTCTGCATGAAACAGTTTTGTGAATGATGTCATCCACAAGTGAAGACAAAGTGACAGGGCTGAAGTTCGTGGGAAAAGAAATTAGAGTAAAAAAAAAAAAGGGAAGATTATGCCATCATTTATTTAACTTTAAGAATGCCACTGCAGATGAGAGGAGGAAAACCGTGACCTCACATTTGAGGTCTTGGTTTGGAATTGTTGAACTGCGGTTGTAAACAATGTGGAATTCTACTGAAACCAAACAATAGCGCTGTGTGGGATGGATGTTGCCTCACAACGTAATGACTTCACAAACACATGCTTTTCTTGCTGGCGTGCTTCATAATGAGTCCTCATTTTACAACAGAGGGCCGCAAAAGTGGTTTTCTGGAGAGTCCAACTCCTGTAAATCCTGTCATATCTTTTCTTTTCTATTATTTGTATTGTGTTGTAACAATTTGCACATCCAGTTTTTATAACTGCTCAAATATAATGTTGGTAAAACAGCAGGGAGAGAAGCTTTTTCCTGAATTAGAGCAGTGTGGGGAAATTCAGACACTCGCTCACTTTCTTTTTGAGTAAAACAGACAATTTTAAATAACTTAAATGAAATTCAGTTTAAAAAATAGCCTCTAAGAAGCACTGTGTTATAGTTTTAGTCTTTAATTGGCTGAAAAATGGTGAAATCCTCCTCCACGATTCGATGCTTCAGCACATTATGACTAAAGCTCTGCAAAGCTGTGACCCGTTTTGACTTCTTGTGCAAACAGAGGTTGGTTTTGACTATTTTGTAGCACTGATAACGCCATGATGGCTGTAACATAAAGCAGAGCGAGCCTCAAAATCTAAAGCGGGAAATGTGCGTGTCGTCTGTGTTATCACGTCTTCCTACATGGCCACTCTTCGCTTGTGCCCGCTTTAGATGTGATATGTCAGCGGGCACACACGTGAAGAGCAGCGGCTCGAGGGGGAATGACCGAACGTGCAATTTCACCAGATTATTAACAGAGCATGAGCATTACACATGAAAAACCAGGCAACCGCTGACA
Source organism: Pelvicachromis taeniatus (assembly GCA_015108175.1). Lineage (NCBI taxonomy): Eukaryota > Metazoa > Chordata > Actinopteri > Cichliformes > Cichlidae > Pelvicachromis > Pelvicachromis taeniatus. Next base: position 12,746 of record VURO01009695.1, read on the forward strand.
TCCTGATCTATTTTCATTGAACAAAATGAAACAAACCCTCAGGGTTAAGTGAGTTTTTATTATGTAAAAACATAAACTTAAAACCAAACCTAGATATTCTCCACCTAAACCCAGTGCAAGTCTGAACCTTCCCTATCTCTGCTGAAAGCTTTCTGGTCCTGCTCCGTGGCCCTCCTCTCCCCTTACCACCATAGAGAGAAAGCATCCCCCTCTCCGACCTCCCTCCTTCCTCCTCCTCATCTTTCCTTCTACTTTTTACCCTGGGAAACCCCCCGCCACAGTCTTCATGACACATTCAACCCACCTATTATGTTGCAATGTGGGGGGCCCAGGAAGCCAAAACAGTAATTTAGACCCCTATTTTACTGGAGCACTTATCTTCTAAGTGCTCAGAGAAGCATTGTTGTGATGTGGATGACTTTTGATGCATGTTCGAGGCTCACATTCGAGTTTCCTCCACCGCTGAAAGTTATTTTTATTGCACAGTTATCAAGAGAATGAATATCTGGAGAGCTTAAGATTTAAATTACACTCTACAGTTATTATTTTACTCCAGTGTGGTGTTACTTTAACACAACCTTTTGGTTTTTAAGACATTTGAATTTTATCCAGAAGGTTTTCTTCCTGCATGGAGGCTTTTGCGCCATACTTATAGGCATGACAATGATATCAGTTCATATCCCAACTTTACATTTGGTGGTCTGGGCACCAAAATTAATAATTAAATATGCTTTTGGTGTACAAATGGGACAAAAATTCCAACAAAGGAGGTATGAATTGGACGTTTTCTCCATTTTCATGACCTCTTAGTGCTTTTTTTATTCCCATGAGGTGTTATTTTTAACATAACCTTTAAAAACACATAATTTCCCAAGCATGTGGAAGTCAAATCTTTTGCGCACTGACAAAATTCAGCCCATTGTTCACAGAGCAACCAGAGGCAGCAAGCTCAAGAATCTGAGTATTAATAGAGCGTGACCTTTCGGTACTCACGCACGGGCAAATACACACACCGAATATCTCATAACAACTCGTAGTAACTCAGCAGGTTCTGTTTGCAGACAGTGAGCTAAGGCGCAAAGTTGAGCTTGTTTTAGTATCCTTGACTTTCTCAGCCATGCAGGTTTCATATGCAGCGAGTGTAACTCAATAGGTCCATCAATTACCTCTGTTTCCTAGGTGCCTTCACAAACAACAGCTGCAGAGTTTAATAAACTAGCCATGCAATTCAATCACATGGGATAAAATATCACGAAGCCTGAAAAGCAGCAGGATGATGAAAGTAGGGCTGTCTTGTTGTCGTCGCTTCCGTCTATCTGTCTGGCTATCTGTGGTACAGATTTGTGCCCTTTCAGAAGGCGCCTTACTTACAGGAAATTCATCATTCATTGGCTGTTTTGATCGAGGCCACCTCGGTTTTTGAAATAACACGGTATGTTGCTTAGCATCGAGGCTTGCTGTCGCTGGATTAAGTTGCTGCAGGCTTCATTTTTGGTTATGGGACAGAGGTAAATTTTTTCCATGGTAACTGGAAACTCATTCATAGCCCCGTCCTTGAATAGAGCTCCTCTCTTCTTTTAGATCGAAGTAACTGGTTCAGACACGTGCGCACTCTCAGCTCTCTATTTACTTTATTTGCGCAGCAAAACAGAATACAAATACAAGATTAACAAAGACAAAGCAAAACGGAGGTGGAAAGGAGGAGAGGAGGGCTTGGCGGGGGCAAAGAAACATGGAAACATGAATGCAAAAAGAAACCATAAAGAGTAATAACAATAAGGGAGAGTATAATTGTGCAGTGGAGTATAACCGTGTGCAGGGGCCGCAGTCAAACAAGGTCACAACGATTTCCTTATATAATGAAGGGGACAGGAAGCAGAGGGTGTTTCCAAAACACCTCCAGACATGGTGCAGATCATCACACTGTATATCTACAGCTAAACTTAGGCAGTGATGTAGCAGATTAGATCCCCTATTTTACACCATGACTAAAACCAGACTAAACTTGTACTTGAAACTTCATTTTTATACGTTGGGTTTCTGTTTTTCAGGTTCGCCGATGAATTATATAAGTGCTTCAGCATAAAAAGATCCCACAAAAACATGTTTGTTTAACACCTTAGTGCAGTTGAAAGTGCTTCACGCATGACTGACAAGCTTTTAATGAGAAAATTAAAAGCAGATGAAGGTCACTTTAAAGGGAGAGGAGATAAAACAGCATGATATAGATAGATAACCTGATCGGCTACATCAACTCCCAGCATAGGCCAGTAATAATAATAATAATATTAATGATAATAATTATAATAACAAGAGAACGATAATAATGATTATTTTGAAAACTGCTCCACTGCAGTCCAAGAATAAAGAAACAGAGCTGGAAAAAGGCCCACCTTAGATTTTGACAACATCAGACATTATTCTGGTCCATCTGTGGGGCTTCTGCATCGCGGAGCATATTTTCACCTCCTAATTTCTGCTGATTGCTGTTGATCCACAAACAGCTGGATGAGCTCTAACTACTGCTGAGAAAAGAAAAGAGTACATCGGGTCTAGGTTACTGCGTGTGGGTGTTTTACAGGGGACATACTCGGCTGCTACTTGGGAGGTACGTGAAAGTGAATGTTAGTCCAACTCTAAGCTCTTCCCAACTTTCCCAACTTGCCTGTGGCTCCCTGCCCTAAGCCCAGTCATCCCCGCTGAGGACTGAAGTCATCAAAGGCACAGTCATCTTTGTTTAGTTTTTAAGAAATTACATTTGTTCAGCACTATTTTAGGCTACAAATATGATGTGCCAGCTATGATTTAGCAGCGAGCTGGTGTATGCAGTGTGTATGTTCTCTGTAATTAAGGGCCATTTAACTCAGAGCAATGGTGTGCTTTAATGTTTTTTTCCAAGACATTGAAACTCTGTGGCTCTTGAAGCTTTATCAGACTTGAAACTTGAACTGCAGGCAAGATCAGAAAAAATCATGTTGGCATTTGGTGTTTTCGATGGACTTGTTGGTAGATTATATTACACCAAACTTGTGACTCAGTGGGGAGAACATATATGATCATTAGTCTGAGTCACATGGGAGGAAATAACAAGAGCACCGATTCTAACAGCTGTACTGGTTTAAAGTGAAAGATGGACAGGCTTGACACAGATGAGAAGACAAAGTGGAGGGGGCAGGAGACAGCAGCACTGAGCTGCTCAGATTCTATCACGGTCCGGTGTCTCACACGCCTTCTAAGTGGAGCTCTTTCACATCAGCAGCACAAGAGAAACACAATGACAACATACATACATGAACTGCTCATGGAGATATCATACCATGATGTCTCCATGAACATCCATGCAAAAACGTCTGCAGGAACTAGTCTTTAAGTGATGCTTACATTGGGTAACTTTGAGCAGTCTTTTATTCCTTTAGGTTCTTTTTTGTTCTGGTGGAAACATCAGTGGAGCTGAATCAGGACTTTTATAAATAGCACAAACTGTGATAACATAACAGAGCTCCTCAGTGGGGCTGCTGAAGCTCCCTGCAGCCAAACTCTGTACAGTACAGACACTCAAGAGGAGACTGCTGCACTCTGGTGGACAGAAAGAGGAAATATTCCAGCGGTATGTCTTTGCACAAAATATGCAGGTAAACGTTTAGGAAAGAAATCTGTGAATCTCATGTTTTCACGCTAAGATGTACCACTTTAGTCTGACCTGTCAATGACTGCACACAGCATCTCAGCTCGGGAAGTGCAAATTTAATACCGAGAAAATACCCATAGGGGATTTCCTGACAGGATGATTTTGATCTTTGATAGTCTGATATTTGCAGTTTGAATCATCCTAACAGATGTGGTTGAATCACAGCTTCTGCGTGTGCTGCTCTGTAGCTGCTTGAGTGATTGAGGTTACTGTAAGACAAAATATTTTTAGGATTAGCAAAGAGGGCACACAATAATGTGAATTTAACTAAGTGTTTCTTATGCCACACAGTCTTGGATCAACAATACTACTGCATCCAGTACTTCAGTTGATTAACTTGCACCTGACATTATTAATACAAGTTTACAATACAGTGTGTGGAGGGGAATTAACATCTTTGTGGGGACCAAAAATTGGAGGTTTACTATACTTGTGGAGACCAAAATCCCGGTCCCCACGAGTTTGAAGGCATTTTTGCGACTCAAAATGTGGTTTTAGTGTCAGGGTTACAATTAGCTTATGGTTAGGTTTAGGGTAAGGGTCAGGGTTAGGCATTCATTTTTGATGGTTAGGGTAAGTGGCTAGGGAAAGCATCATGTCAATAACATGTCTCCACAAGGATATAAATACACACATATACACGCATGTGTGTGTGGAGAGAGAAAAAGAGTGAAACTTGCACTAGCAAACAAACTGCAAATCTGCATGTGCATTTGTAAGTTTGATTATGATTGTGCTCTTATATAATATTGCGTAACACCATATGTTTAAACTATGTGATTTTAAGCATATGGTGGTTTACATTTATTGTATATTTACAAAAGCTGGTGTTTGCCTCGGGAAATGAAGACCGTAATTCTGCTGCCTTTCTGGTGTAGAACACAAAGGAGTCAAAGAATTTAGAGAATTAATGATATAAAATATAGATCTCTGAGCAAAGGTAAAGGTGGTGTCTAGATGCTCTGTACTGAGGTTTTGCGGACACCTGATCGCTAACTTGCCTGCCATGTTGGATGCGTGACAATCATGGGTAAATAAGGCCCATCACAAGTTGGCAGCAACCTCTTTGTGATTGCTTTGAACATAATGGGAACATATTTCTGTCGTCACCTGTAGTTTGCATAGTGCCTTGACTACAAACACTCACCAGCTACCGTAAAGCTGTAGTAAAACTGTGAAAAGTAAACGCAAACCGGAGACAGAAACTGTTTTCCTTTGTGGAGTAAATGTTACGCCTTTTGAAACGCAGCACTGAGGCACAAGTTTCACTTTGAAGTTACTCTTTCTCAAGTTTTGCTACTGCCTGTTAGTTGCTGGTGAGTGTTTGCAGGCAAGTCGGTGTCTTCCATGTAAACTGCAGTCGACTGCAGCAATCTGTTAGAGACCAAAGCAAATATAATAAGGTTGTTCATGCAATACCCTCTCTGCCAGCAGTTTCACCTCCAGGAACAACACGCCAAATCACAAAAATACAGATTTTCCTTTGTCACTGGTGGCTGTACAATATCAAATATGGGATAACATCACAAGAGAAGCCTAAATACATAGTAAATATAATGTGAAGCATGTACATATTATTTTTGGTTGATTTTAGATAATGTTGAGTATAAAGGGAGAGTAGTATATGAAATCTATCCCAGCTGTCACAGGGTGAGAAGCTGCTAATCTATCGCAGGGCTAACACTGTCAGGTTTAGAAGCACCAGTTAAACTAACCCCAGGCCTGTTTTTGGACTGTGGGCAGAATCCAGAGTACCTAAAGAGAGCTCATGGATGCAGCATGCACAAACGTCACGTAGAAGGCCCCAGACTGGAGTTGAACCCGGGACCCTCTTCTGCATGTCACCAATGCTAACCATTGAACCACTGTACTGACAGAAGCGTACATGCTGTTTTCTTTTATATTAGTGCTATTACTGTATTTACTTGCTGTCTGTGCAGAGCTTTGCCTTTTCTCAGTACTTAATCTTTCTGGGTCTTAATTTGTGATTCTATTGTAAAAAAAAAATATATATATATATATTACAAATTATGATTGTCATTTTTCAAAGTCAGAGTCCTGTTTGATGCCCATACATTATGCAAAGTCTCATTCATCTCTGAGTCTGTTTGACTGATGGTGAGGATGACGCCTATCGTTGCTGCCACTGCGCGCATGCTCGTCATGGCTGTCAAAACCCCGCTGGCTTTTTTTTTGAGAGGACGCCAGATGACCACGGCACAAAGTGTGAATCATCGGTGCACCCGTCTCTTCTTCTCCTTGTCTTGCTTCTTTGTATGCCACAGCGGTTATACCAGCACCCTGCTCTGATTAATGCATGTTTATGAGATACATTAAAGCTATCACTGTCCAGATCCCCTCCATTGTCTCCAGTGTGTGTGTGTATAGGCTCCTCTCCGTCTCCACGTTGACTTATTCTTATTTTAAGAAGTGCTCCACTGATATGACAGGACAAGGTAGAACAGGCCGGGGCACGGCAGGACAGAGGGATGCTGCATGGGGCAATAAAAGTGTCATTTTTCACTTCGTTTATAAACAGGTCGTAATGTTGAGATGAGCCATTGCCTATTATGGGCTCCATCTAGCCTGTGACATCAGTAAACAGACAAGACAGCTCTCGCTGAGTGCCTAGGATGAACCAATGAGGAGTGTGTTTTAACAAACTGCCGTGCGTTGTTGGGTGTCTGGACTAGCTCGGCCCGTGGTAACCCAGGTAGACGATGTACTTGTTATGGCTGAGCTTGGGAACACACTCAGGTCTAACACTTATCAAGCTGTCCTGCGAGGCACAAACTTTGGATCATGAATATTACAGAGGTTATGGGGTTATGGGACAGCTTTATTACTCTGACAAACACCATTTCTCAGGGGGGCTGAGCTGAAAGGACAAGACATCCATATGGCTGCCTATTTTGCTTTGTAAAACAGGCAGCTGAACTTTTTAACTCCGCTGCGTGACTCTTTGTTCACCTTTTCTGCACTGCCTGACCCTTGCTGTTGCGGCATCTATGTTTAGACGCAGTGATTCAGCATGAAGTCTCAGATCGAGACAGGACGGAGGCAGAACGTCTGCAGGAATTGGGGGAAATGTGTCTGATGTGACTCAGATGATAGTGCGGGCTTTGTAAAGCCAGTTTCCCATGCTGCTCCTACACAACCTGCCTGCTTTTAATTTGATTTGATTCTTCACAAGCTGATTAAAGCCAAAGTTCATCTTCTCTTAAGCTGCAGCCTTTTACAAGAGCTCGCCTGCCCTTTGGATGGAGATGCAGATTTTTGTCATAATGCAGGTGGCTCGCTTCAACAGAAAGAAAGGACAGAGGGAAGAAGTGAGCAGAAAGAGTGGAGGAGGAAGAGCTGGGAAGACACCTCCCCTCCATATGCTCAATACGCCTCTCGTCCATATGCATGCAGCTCGTGTCCACTTTTTCTTTTCCCCTTCTTCACATAAGCAGCAGGGATGCCTTGTGAATTTATACACCTTTCATTAATCTCCTGCATGGAGAAGGGACAGTAACAGGCCAATGATTAGTTCACAAAGGGAGACAACGCCCTCTTGTGTAACAAAGATGCATTGCATGCATATGTTTCAGTGTACTGTGTTTGCAGAAATTGAAATATTACTTAAAAAATGTCTTCACAGAAGTTATACTGTACAATGATAAACTTTTACAATGAACCTATAGCTGCTTATAATTACGTCATAGCGTTAGCCATAAAATAATTTTTAAAAAAAGCCCCACGTTGATAAATTCTAGCTTCTTCTTTGCAATAATAACCCAAAGCTTCGGTAAAATGTAGAACTGCCTTCATTCTTCATGGTACAGATTCATGATAGCATCAAACAGTTGCTGTAGCTTTGTCTGCTCTCTTCTCCTAGTCAATCACATGGCAAACCATGGCAACCATGCCACAGTCAAAGTCACTTAAATCACATTTCTTCCCCATTCTGATGCTCCATTTGAACACCAGACGGTTTTCTTTCTTTCTTTCTTTCTTTCTTTCTTTCTTTCTTTCTTTCTTTCTTTCTTTCTTTCTTTCTTTCTTTCTTTCTTTCTTTCTTTCTTTCTTCGATCAATCGATCGATCCACAC
>VURO01009695.1:20546-56110 GCA_015108175.1 Pelvicachromis taeniatus
TCGCAAAAACTACAGTGACCTTTCTTTCTTTCTTTCTTTCTTTCTTTCTTTCTTTCTTTCTTTCTTTCTTTCTTTCTTTCTTTCTTTCTTTCTTTCTTTCTTTCTTCGATCAATCGATCGATCCACACACACAAAAATTTGTGAGTCTTCAATTAATATATTTATACAGTAGAAAAATCATACCTCATTATACTTATTGCAGACCAAGACTTAAATACAATTCCATTAGAAAAATTATTAAATATAATTATGCAGAAAACAGCTGTCCTTTTAACCTGTCCTGATAAAAAGCTCATTCTTCTTCAGCACGAATTTAGGATCGGTGTTTGTGATGACGATGTAATTTAGTAAACATTTGAAAGGAGCAAATCTGTAATTTTAAATAAGTAAATCTGAGCTTTCACTTGTGTTCTGTAAGAAAGAAGCTTTTTCCCCTCTTCGGTCTGTAATGACAGAGACATATAGGACCACTGAGAAATAACTGGACAGGATGGAAAACAGAATTGTGAAAGCTCCCAGGGTAATTTTATGAGGATGTGGATAGTTATGGCTTTTAGCTACCACAGAAGACAACATAAATTAAACTTCATTTGTGCATCAGAAGCCTGACATTCAGCAAGCCCAGAAAGGCAGCCTTAAGGAGGGATTACTGGCAAAGAAAATCTTCTCATCGCACACAAGTGTTGAAGATCCATAAGTACTGGCAAAATTTGGAAATCCTACAGATGTTTAATGTGAAAATTATATACTAATATGTTATCAATAATTAATGAAAAGACACAAGGAAATGTAGACGGAAAAACAACGAGCACAGGCAAACACAGACTATATACACACACACACGCACGCACGCACGCACGCACACACAAGGTAACGAGGAAATGGCACACATGAGGAAGACAGAGCTGTAGATTAGACTGGGAGGAAGCAAACCAGAAAAAATGAACATAGAACCAAAAGCACTAGACATAACACATGAGAGGCACAGAGAACCAAAACTAGAAACTCTTGACCAGAATACAAAATCAGAATAAACGAGAACATAAGAAAATAAAAATAATAACAATAATAATAATAATAAACACAAAACGCTGGGTCAAATGACAGTAACTTTGTAAAGACCCAATTTTAAATGGTTTCTTTAGGCATGTTGTTACTAGGGGACTGTAACAAAAACATATTTTCCCCTCATTCTGTTGTTGAATGTATGTAAAATGCTTAAGTTAACACAGTTTGACAATTATAAAATAGTATTTTTTCACCAACACGGTAATTCCCCAAAAGGGTTTAGCTAAAAAAATAACTTACAAATCGTGGCACAGTGTGCAGTGTGTCCCTAAAAAATCTGAGGAAACAGACTAAAACACATGGCTCCCGACGAAGAGTCTGAAAGTCATGTCCTTAATTATAAATAGAAAAAAATCCAGCAAAGGCCAGACACATAAATTGCTGCAAAAGCTCAAATGCAGTAAAAAGGCAACAGATTAAGGCAGTAGATTAAAAACCAATTCCACTAAGTAGATAAAATGTAAAAGGTGCTGTAAGTAAATGTAAAAAATGTAAATGTAAAAAAACTGTAAGTTATGTGTGTCTACTTTGCTCTTTTCCATCTCCATAGATTAGATTTTGAACTCTACTCCTATCCTTTAAGCCAGCCCTCTTCTAATTGGATGCCCATCACAAACAAAAGGATTAAACAGCAGGTGGGCGGGGCTTCTGTGTTCACAGACAGAGTGGTGTGCCTCAGCTGACTATATTAGAGATATTCACTTTCTATGATATGGCACATAGCCAAGAGTAGACACAAACCAAAGCCAAGCATTTAGAGCAGTCTGAGGGCTGAACTTTTGGCTAACATGAACGTTCCTCTTTGATAATGTAGTTTAGTGTATGTTGCTTATAAATACATGAATATTTGCATAAAAATTCCTGTAATGACAAATAACAGTTAGTGACTGGAGTATAAAAAGAAAAGAGTCTGAGAGCCTTCACAGACAATGCTGTGTCCAGTTTCTTCGTCTGGTTTTGTATTAAAACGTAAAAGTGGTAACTATCAGACTTCTTTCTCTTGCTGTCAGATTTATAGAAACTTTTATTACTTTTATGCCTTCCTAGAATCACAGATTTGGCTGGTACGGTGTTCTTCACTTTTACAGGAGAACATGTGAAATCTTTAAGCATAAATGGTTTGGTTCCACAGTAACAGGGCTGCCACTAATTGGATCTATAAGGATCATGTTGAACGGACACTTTCTCCAGCTCGCACAGTCATTAAACTATCGGTTCTCGGTGTCTTTGTTCCGTGTGTCTCCAGTGTTTCACTCTTACATTTCATGCTTCTCCTTATGTTCTTCCCGCTCTCTCTCACTCTCTGCCTCTCTAGGATTCTCGGTGGGCCTGTAAAAGAGCTTTAATGGAGACGAATATAAATCTGCAAGTGACAAACTCCAGTTGCACCACAGTGGGGGCTGGTGTATACATTGTGAACTGCTGCATTGTAAAACCAGGACCTCCAAGACTTCTGTGCCCCCTGCGACTCACGCTGGCACTGCCGCGAGACCCCACCACTTTACAGTCTGAACCACAATCCACAAAGCAAGGAGCTTTAATAAAGTCTAGATTGAAGGGGAACACCAGCAGGCCAACGCTCCCTGGAAGACTTTGCTTTAGAGTGGCCACCAGAGCTTAGGCTGGCAGAGGCTGTGCTGTCCTCCACATCAGCTTTTAAAGAGTTTCCCACACAAACATTTATAGAGATTTATTGATGCTTTTATCTGGACGGAATCAAATTTTCTGTTCATTTTCCATATTTTATTAATTGTTTTTGGCAAATAGGCAGCATGCAGGCCTGGTGGTTGGGACGTGTAATGTAAAACTTCCAGGGATGTCATAAGCCGTTTTCATATCCAAGAAAATTCTCCAGCGTAACAAAATGAACTAAATCCCAGCAAAACATTGATAGAAAAAACAAAAGAAACAAGTATTTTGTCACAGAGTTTTGAAACATGGCTTAAAATACTTTTTTTTTTTTTTTAATTTTAGATAGTTCCCTTTGAATTCCAGTTTTTAAATGTAATATAATGAAGTTATTAATGTGTCTAGCAAGGTGAAAAACATGGCAATGACTGAATTCGCTTTCATAATGATTTTTATTAGCAACAAATGTGTGAAAAAACCTTGTTATAGTTATATTAATTACTCAAAGCACCTGATAGTGGTTTGGTTATGTGTAGATTTACAGGTAAATCTTAGACTGTCGTCTGGTGGGTGTGTCTGACATCCCTGTGTTGGTGTTGTTCCTGCAGTATCATAATGTTCATAATGTTTTGGTGATGTCATAGCTTTGCAATGCAGGGGTAAAAAGAAAAAAAATACGGTTGTTTATGTAAAACGCTCTTCTAGAACAAGTGAAGTGTTTTTTTAAAATTATTTTTACAACATAATAAAAAAATGATCACGTCAAGTTTGCTGTTAGCCAGATTTAGGTTCCCCACTAGTGATAGTTTTTAATAGCAACTACTTTATTTGCTAACTTCTAGGCTAATGCTAACTGAATGTTCAGACAACATCACGTTGCAATGTTGATACTGGACCAACGGTATTATGGTGATGTAGGGAACACTTTTAAAATGCCACACTTTAAAAATAAATCTCATCCCTCACATGAAAACCAGCACCAAACAAACAAATAAATAAATATGTAATAATAAATAAATATACTTCACACTGACATACACTGCAGAGAAACAGCAATATAATGGTTTAATTCAGAATATTAGTCAGGCTACATCAGAACCAGAAAGGGTTTGTCTACACAAATCAAAGACAACATTCTGAAAGGCAACAGATTCAATCCTAAGACTATTTGAGGTGTACAACTACTTTAAATTAAATCCTTTAATAACCATCTCTTTCCAGTTTGAAGTGCGCTAAAGTCATTTTTATGCTTTATGGGTGAAATAACAACGTCTCCATAATCCTCATACGTTTTCTCTGGGTCCAGTATTCATTCTTTTAAGAGTTTTATTTAGAAGAAAGAAAAAAAAGTAAGGGAACTTGGCTGTTCCTGAAGAAAATTAGATAAGAGAAAAGCAAAAATCTTGCCACAGACTGAGGCGTAAAAAGGCTATATCAAACTGACAGGAAGGTACTGCAATGATGATGAAGATGGAGCTTTTAAAAACCAGTGATTGTTAATTCCGGTCCTGAAAATGTACCAAATGTCCATTGGGTGGCACTGCAAACACTTCCTCACCTTTAAATGGAAGATAAACTCACTTTTAACTGTTAAAACAACAGATAGGGCTCGCTGGCTGCTGCACTGGAGGCTGCAAATGTCCTTTGGATTCCTCTTAGAATAATGGAATGATAGATTTAACAGGCCCAGTTCCCAAATTAATAATACTGTTCCACATTGCAGAGCGTATCGAATCTGTCAGATAGTTTTAACAGCTTTTCGGCTCCACCTTTTTCCATTTTGCTCGAGTTGAGTTTGGCTCCCAGTTTTCCATTCCCCAGCAGCTGTGTTTTGAGTCATTTACAGCTCAGCTGACATCGCTGTGTTAAATAATGGATTAGAGGACAATGAAATCATTTTTTCTGGGGCAGCTATGGGGAATTGTTCAATCCAGTCAATACAACAGCTGATAAAAATGCTTCGTTGACTCCACATTGTGTTGAAAATCTGGAAAGAGATTGAGTGGAGCGGTCGCATCACATCTTCACAAATCAATCAAGGCTATTCAGAGGAAAAATACAAGTGTTGAAATCTTGTGCACCGTCAGCACCAGTTCATTAATTGTGGAACATTTCAGCATCCACAGATTTTTCATTTTAGGAAAATAATATTTTAAATGAGGTATGACTGTAATTTGGCTGGAAGCTGAATTATATTCTCTTAAAAGCTACAGATCTTGCAAATCCACCCAAGAGGTTAAATATTAAATAATAAACACGTGCAGCTAATATACTCAGTAAAAACCCAGAAACCTCCCAAACTTTCTTCATATATAAGTAAAACAAAAAGTCAAAAACTCCAACAGAAATTGTCCTCTTCATTTAATTTTATGTGCACGATCTCACAAAGAACCAAGAGTTTATGATGGCACAAAAGAAAAAATGAAAAAAAAAAAAGACCTGAAGTATAACATCCACGATAACACGATAATTTACTGTTCATAAAATACTAATACCATTGGCTTAAATTATGTTGTCGGCAGCCTTAGTGTAAAACCTCCAGGAAATATTCACCCACTGTGAAATGACTGAGTCTCCATGCTTGATCATACTGGGTGGCAGGGCTGGCACGGCACTGGAAAACATTACTTCTGCATAGTGTTAATGGACTTACTTAACTCCTGGGTCCTGACTTGTGTTTTCCGATGAATTAAAGTGTCAGGAGCCACAAATCAGCATCTGGGATAGGTCATGTGGGTACTGGAGGAGGAGTGTGGGCTCAGTGCTCTTTCTTAATGGTTTGTTCCCTGGATGCATGTAACTGGAGCCTTAAACCCAACCTGTTGTTTCTGAGGCCCCATTTGTACTCCCATCTACCCGTAACACACACGTACCCGCAACCGCACATGCGTGCCAATACTTGCTCGCACAAAAGCTAAACACACTGCTGCCATCTTTCCCTGAGACAGGTCCCCACCCCCCCACCCCCTCCCACCACACACAAAATGCACACGCACACACAACCTAAATCCACATCCCCTGTGCGCCCTGGCAGACCGGTAACATTTACTCAGCTAAATGAATTAAGTAATCGCACAATCCCGCAGCCTCTGCATTACAGAGGAATTTCCATATTACAGCATCTGATACTCCCTGTTCACAGCTCTCCTACGCCACTAATGCGAGCCCCCGGCCAGGCGAGCCGTAACTGGATAGCCGATGGGATCCTGCTGCAGCAGATGCAGTGAAGTACAGAGGATGGATGTGTGCGTGTGCTAACACAAGAGAAGTGGAAGTGGTGATGGTGGCGGCTATCCAGGCTATCCTGCTTTTTTTTTTATTAGAGCTCATTAGGACAGCAACTAGCTCACTGCTCCTTTTTCATTTAGGCAACAAGCCTCTCAAGGCTGTGGCTTTCTCAGATTTAGAATAACTACATGTATGAGGCATTGTGCTATAATTACTGTGGCTTTGCTTTTTTTTTTTTTTTTTTTTTTTACAACATCATTAAGAATATAATCCTTTAAAGGGTACTCCATGAATTTAGCAGCATTGAATAGTGGATAGATTTAAAACTTGTATGTTAATTAAGGTTAGCATCATTGCTCAGCTTCTCTGGAGTGACAGAAGGCTTTCTACAACTCTTTTCATATCTGTAACAGTACTGATACCTTATGGAGACGCCTGTGGTTATTATTAGAAATGGTAATAAGATCTTAAAAAGTGCAAGTCGTGGGGCTCAACATAAATGTTTATAGATCACCAAGGATGTAAAACAAACTCTGAGGAACTACTTGGTCAAGTTTATAGCAGAAGACTACAAACAACTCAAGCTGACAAGATGTGGATTAAGAGGATTTGTTTGATTCTTGCAGGAAGAGGAAAGGACACAGGACACCGGAAAAAAAAAGTAAAAGTCCAAAAAGGTAACATTGGAAACTACAGATACAAATGGCAGGAGAAAACACGAGGACACGAGCAAACAAACTAACCAACACAAGCGTGAAAAAAAGAAATCAGGGGGAACACAAACTTAATAGATAACTGCAGGTCAAACTGGCAGCAGGGAGTTGCACAACAGGTGGTGCATGTACAGTGGGAAGATTAATCAATTAGTGACAGGCGGTGTGCAAAACTGGCCAAGCAAAGAGCAGAAGCTACACTAAAGGCTGTGGTTAAAGTATCCACTTGTACTCTGTGAAACAAAATCATCAAACGGGAAAACCCAAAAAGAGAAACCCCTGGTGAGATTACCTGGTCAGCATAATACTCCTTAGTACACAGTAACTTATCTTCCTCCTTCTGAAATATTTGCGCATCACAGCTATAACAACAATACGGCTCCTGCCGTTTTTAAGTTATGGACAAAGCATTTTCAAAATAAAATTATGTGTGCTCAGATATGTATTTGAAAAGCCAGTAAAGATAAATAAAAAATAAAATATTGTGCAGGGAAGTTTTAATCCAAGCAGTTCCCTCTTAAATAACAGCAGCAGCACTGAAAATTAAAATGAAGATGTTATTAATCTCAAAAGCTTGAATTGTTGAAAACAACATGCAATTAATGAATATATAATAGCTCAGAAAAATAAAATAAAAGTTACACAAAACAAGGAGCTCATTTAAATATAAAATAGAAGAGATGAAAAGCTCAGTTAAGTAAAATGTAAATATTTATTTTTGGGCCCTCAGTAGGTCAAATCTAACAAACGAAACCAGGAAACTAGTGGCATTGTCAATTACAACATGTAATTAATCCAAAATATTCCAAAATAGCAACAATGAGGTGCCCACATCCTAAAATGTGGTGCAGATGTTCTGCCATTGTTTTACAGCCAGAGCTCATTAGGAATACCCAGCATATAATTATGCAGCAGCTGCACATGTTCACTAATTTGTATACTCTCGTGCAATAATATAGTGGCTGAGTGAGTGAACAAAGCCACACGCAGCCTCTATTAAATGCCAGAAAATGGGAAACTTTGAAATAAATAAGGAAGTGGTTAAGAAAACAACAACAAAAACCCCAGATTTCATTGCTGGACTTTGTTATAAATGTAAAAAACTACACAATGCCGCTAATTGACAAAAGAAGATGGTCTGCAGTGTTGCCAAAGATACTTTTCCCTCTTCAACCTTTCTGGGACAGGCTGTACTTTTGTGGATTATGCCACCATATGTGGTTTCTCTTTTCCACATTTCAGCACATATATGCATCATTCTCTCTCCACGTGTACGCCATTTAAACCCTGTAACCAGAATTGCAGATTTCACCAGTGACAACTGGTCTGCATTGTATCACATTACATTTTGGGCTTGAACCAGACCAATCACAGTTCAGAATCAAAAAGAACTGTCCTCAATGGCCGCCTTTCTCTTCCCATATTCCCCTGCCTGCCCGCCTTGTGCCCCATGTGGCAGCCTAATTAACCAGTTGGTACACCGGGCAAGGACAGAGGGCCACACACAGCTGTCATGACCTTCTCCAGGCACGGGGGTGCTTTGGTGCGGCCGCCCTTGTGCATGTGGACGAGCTCAGAAAGGAGAAATGGGAAATATTGAATCAAAGCCGAGGCTGGATGCTGTTAAAATGTCAAAATGATATCGCTGGCAAACAAAAGCACTTGCATCTGCAGAGAATATGCTTTCTGTTTTTCAGAAACACCGGAAAAAAAAGTCCTCAGTGGCTTCTCATGTATTTCTGGCATTCTTAAAGTTGATATCAACATGTTCGAGCACGTGGGGGACGTAAATATCACCCGACACCTGAACTGTGAAGTGTTTTCTCTGAAAAAAAAAAAGGTTTTTTTTAAAAGGCACCAGCCAGCGCTGCAGTCAGGTGTCTTGAGGCACTCTTCAAGGAGAGAGAGCAAAAAAGTCATCCAGTCAGCATTCACTTTTACTCACCCTTTAAATCTCCCTCTTTCCCTCTCCGCTGCTCCTGGAGTCGTGTTTCAGGAGTTCTCTGCGATTGTAATCAAAGGTGTTTTTACATTTCTGGCTTTTTTCAAAGAGGTCCCCTGACACTTTGTACATACACACGACTTAAACAGGAACACAACCTAAGCTCAGGAACATGCCACACCGCCAAACATGAAGTTTCCTTCATTTAAAATTTGCTAAATTAGACACAGCATCACACAGCTCCTCTAAATACGGGTGCATTTGGTGATACCACAATATTGTACTGCAGTAGGGTTAAAGCATGATTAGGTATCGAACATATGCACCATTACACAGAATAGTGACACCAATATTGTAGCATTTTACATTTTTAAAATGTATTAAATTACTATCAGTCTAATCATTTACAATGTGTGGTAGGTGTTTTATTTATGTTTAAGCAGCTTTTAAGTATTAAACGGTGTAAATGTGATCCAATAGTAATTTAACATGTTCACAAAAACGGGATTTCTCTCATTTTTTGTTGTTTTTTTCAAATACAAGTGAAAAGTATTTGCCTCTGACATTTATAGTGGAGTAGATGTTTAGACTGTAAATTCACGTTAAAAGGGGTGCTACTCCATGCAGTGGCTCTTTACATCCACTAGGAGTCAGATTTTCTAATCAAATATATTAAAATCAGAAGGAAGTGATAAAAACAAGCACTGAGCACATCACAGTCTGTCACGATGATGATGATGTTGAGTATGAGGATGATTACACGCAGGAAGAAGCAGCATTAGGACACAAAACACAGTTTGCACTTGCACAGTAAAAGTTTCCACCTAATTAAGTTCTCTAATTGCAGCTTTCAGGAATTTACAGCAGATAACGTGAGGCCACGCTGTCACCCCGTGGATCGCTGATGATGATTCTGCAGTACATAATCATTGCTCGCAGTTAATCGTTAGATCAGTGCTTGTCACTGGAAGCTCGACAAACGAAGAGCAGTAAACAAGAAGCTGCTTTCCTGTTTGAGGACAATCATAATCAGTCTGACTGATTAGAAGGAAACAAAACACGCGATGGTTCAAAAATGCACCTAAAGCTTATACATACAGTACAAGTATCTGCCCAAGGAATTTACAAGTTCTCTTCATAGCTTTAATGCTGATAAATTCACATCCACTAGCAGAAATCTGGAGTCAACAAGTTGCTGGAAACATTCTTCAGAGATTTTGGTCAATATTGACACCACAGCATCACACAGTTGCTGCAAGTTTGTCGTCTGCACTGTGACACCTGCTGACTGTGGAGGCCATCTGAGTGCACAGAATCTTGAAAAAGCCCTTTTCAAGAAACCAGACTGAGATGATCTGAGCTTTGTGATGCTCAGTTGGTACTGAGTGTGCCAAGAAAACACCCCGTACGCCATTAGACCACCTGAACCCTTGATACAAGGCAGGATGGATTATGTTTTCATGTTGTTTTACGCCAAATTCAGACCCTGCCATCCGAATGTCATGGCAGAAATCCAGACTCATCAGACCGCCAACATTTTTCTAATCCATTTTTGATGAGCCAATATAAATGTAGCTTCGGTTTCCTGTTCTTCGCGGTGTGGTCTTCTGCTGCTGTAGCCCATCCGTTTCAGGGTTTGCTGTGTTGTGCATTCACTGACCTCTAACATTAAAAGGCATTTTCACCCAGAGAACTGCTGCTCACTGAATATTTTTTCAGACCATTCTCTGTAAACCATTGAGCTGGTTTTGTGGTAAAATCCCAGTAGAACACCAGTTTCTAAAACACTCAGGGCAGCCAGCTATAATCAACAAACCATGCCACATTTCAAAGTCACTTAAATCATCTTTCTCGCCCATTCTGATGCTAAGTTTGAACTTAACCACATTGCCTAGACCATACCTACAGATCTATATGCATTGGATTTCTGCCACGTGATTAGCTGATGAGATATTTGCACTAAACCAGTAGCTGATGAGGTGTACCTAACAAAGTGGCCAGATTATGCAGTCTCCTGCTAATTTAACATCACTTTTTATGTCATTCATTGTGACAACTTTGCCCAAACAAGCTTTCAATTTCCTGCACTGATGGACATTGAGGGTTACGCTAACGTGAGTATCTCAGTTTAAATGAATCTGTGTAGGAGCTCAAAATATCTAGCTTAAAAAGAATCTGCCGTTAACTTAAGTATTTAAATAAAAAGAACCAATATTACAGTTTAGGTGTTTTCTATTATTCACTGAGAGTAACACAAATGAAAATTCATATACTTTTTATGCCACATAAACACACTACTGTGCAGATTCAACCTATAACTAGAAAACAGCAATGTGTTTTATTGTTGGAGAGAAAAGTGTGATTTTTTAAAAATATGTATAAATACCTTTTCATATGTTATACCATATTTTGATGAACTGTTTTTTAAGCAAAAGATCTATGACAACAGTGCCGTAGAAGTGACAAATTATGAGTTTGCCTTTCCCATTTTATGTGTTATTGTGAACTTTCGGTGATATTTTAAAGACACAAAAGTAAACCTGACAGGGAGGTAAAAAGTCACGTCAAATTATTATTCTAACAAATTTGACCTCTAGCACATGTACTCCACATATATAAACACGCAGGCTATTTTCATCTATTGAAGTGAAAGGAAGCGAATAACAGTGCATTAGCACAGACTGCGTTTGCACACACAAAGGTGCTTGGATTATTTTGGCAAGCGGTGAGTTTATTATTTTGTTTTATGGGGCTGGGAGGCGGGGGAGGTTGTTTTGCGGCACTGCCTGTGATACGGCGGCTCTGTTTGTGAGCTTGTGAGAAAGGAAGCACCAGTAAGATCAATACATCCTCTACGCAGATTTCCAGCAGAGTGTGACGTGCGTGCGGGGAAATGAGCTGGGCCGAGGATACTTTGCTTGTTATGGATTTGACATGAACTTGGCCCTCGGCCTCTCAGAATGTGATGAATGTATTATTTAATCTTCCTGTCTTTGTTAACCTCCTTTCGGCCGAAGGCACGGTGATTCTCCCTCTGTGAGGGGATGAAACAACATCTCCAGCTTGGCCTTAATAATCATGGTCATAATAATAATAATAATAATAATAATAATGCCTCTCCACAAACCTTTCCCACCACAGTCATGCTAATCACAGTGGGGCTGTATTTTAAGTGCATGTGAGTCAACCGCACGGACACAGTTTTAAATTAACACACGAGGCTTGGTATCAGTGAGAACAGCACTCGAACAGCTGCATTAATATCATTATTCAGGGTTGAATGAGTTTGTAAAAACAGGATGGAGTTATAAGAGTTTTTAGATTTGGGGGATTTCAGATAGAGCAATTGCTCAAACATGGGGTTAAGACTGGGTAAATAAAGAAAAGTGGAGAAGAAGAAATCATAACAAGAGGAAACACAAACCATCAGATCTCCATCCAAAGCATTTGGGTTGCATTTATTGGTCTTCTCATTTCAATCCTTTTTTCTCCTCCTCTTTGTGTTTTCATATTCAGAGTGCAGGCTGAGATCGTGGTAGATTACCAATATTTAATATTATATATTAATCATAATATATTATGCAAAACCCCACAAATGTGTTACATTTGTGTTGCTGTGGAAATGAAGTTATTAGAATTGCTTCCAGTTGTGAATATGT
Source organism: Pelvicachromis taeniatus (assembly GCA_015108175.1). Taxonomy (NCBI): domain Eukaryota; kingdom Metazoa; phylum Chordata; class Actinopteri; order Cichliformes; family Cichlidae; genus Pelvicachromis; species Pelvicachromis taeniatus. The sequence goes on from VURO01009695.1 coordinate 32,786, forward strand.
AATCACTGTAAAATCAGTGTAACTGGCAAGAAATGGCTGTGGAGCCTTAGGTGATAGCTAAGTGAGTAAACAAGGCTCATAATGTGTGGTTTTTGTTTGCAAGCTAAACGTGCATGGAGGCGACTAAACAGAGTCTGTAAAGCTGACAGAAACAAGAACCCATCACGCACGTTTTGTTGTTGTTTTTTTAGCTACCAGTGAATTTTCATTGATTGTTTTTTTTTTCTTCCCTAACATTTTGCCTCTGGGTCAGTGAGGTCAGTCTCCCAGCAGCTTCTCTCAATACTCCCCTCTTGTCTAACGAGTAAAGGCAGCCGAGTTTTCTTTCTCTGAATAGTCTGCCATCCCACATAAGGACGTCCAGCACACTGTAAAAAAACGCAAAATATCGAGGCGGCGTGATTGATTCTATACCTCGTCGACTTTACTAAGAAGAAGAAAACTACAGGATGGAAACACAATTTTATGTCCTCTTCATTTTATTTATCTCTGTCTCAGCTTTCTGTAGATACAATTACAGCAACATGAAGCAAAGGTGAATGTATTTCCATAGCTTAGGGGCTTGCCTAACACATGAAAGGTCCCCAGTTTGCAACCAGGAGGAAACACAAACTCGACCTTGTGCTGGGGGAAGGGGTCGCAGGCTAGTGTACGACCCCCGCCGCGCCGAAGCCCAAATAAATGTAAGGGCTGGGTCAGAAAGTTCATTTGCTGTCTGTGCCAGATCAATCAATGATGCGGCTCCATCTGGTTTTTTAAATATACTAAAACTATTATTAATATTAATATTATTAGGTGATCAATATTAAGTTGCCAGAACTCTTGCAGCGCTTAGTGAAGTCAACAACAACAGGCACAAGTTGAGAAAATTCAAAAAGTTATTGAATCATGCTTCTTTACTTTGTCTTTACAGTGGAGTTTGAGTGGAGACTTCTCTATTTTCACTAATGTCTAGTGAAGTCTACTTCAAAGCTTTACTTTTATTTGTTGATTTCATTTCTAGATTATATTCATGTGTTTATTTATATTTGTCTTTATATGGAAATGAAGCCTGAACTATGAAGTTATTTGCCAGAAAATTCAAACTTTTTGAAAATTATGTATTTATTGAAACTTGAATTGAAAAAAGAAAAAAGAGCAGTTAAAATGTATAACAAAATCTATTTTGTTTGAAAAGAAAATCACACTGATGATAAAAGAAGTCTAAAAAATTCTTGTATCATAAATGACACAGTTGGTGTTTAGGGGTCATTCTAGTTTCTTTCATTTTAAATGTATTTCTTTATCGCATCTTTACTGATATTTATTTCTAACATTTTTTTTTTATTGTTATTGTATTTTTTGTTGCTGTGCTTCTAATTTTAATCATGTTCTTTACAATGACACACAAAAAGAGTTATTGCACATTTACACATTTAACATTTGTGCATTGTTGACACAATACCAACATTTCATTTTTAAATGTCTTATTTATCGTAAATACGTGGTTATTGTGACAACCCAGGTACGTAGGCAGACAGAGACACCAAGGTGCATTTGTTTGTGTGTGTGTGAGTGTGTAAAGGAGGTTTTGTATGTCTGCTAAAAATAAATATCTTGCCAGCAGCCTCAGACAATGACGGAGCAATATTCTTTAGACGTCAGAGATTTTGGACAGGATTCAGACTCAAAGACAAAGAGACAAATTTAGACCTTTGGTTGGTTGCCTGAAAGGGAAATAAAGTCTATTTATCACCTTTGGGTCAGAGATATTTTGGTAAACACAGACAGATACTAAAAGTGGAAGAATTTTTTATTTTTATTTTTTACTGTATCCGTCTCCGAAGCTCTTTGTTTCCGCTTTTCCATCTCTCTCACACACACACACACACACACGTATAAGTGAGGATGAAAATCAGCAAATCAAACAGTTTTACACTAAAATTATGCTCAGTCCTGAATGTATTTTATAAACTGCTCGTCTGTAAATAGTTTAATATTTCTTCTCATCATTTTTTATATGGACGATGAAAAAAGAGCTCCACCTAATTACTTATTTATGCGAGAGCTGAAAAATGCTCTAAAACATTTTGTAGGCTGCACAATCTTTAATTGGACACATGGATTAAGATGATACTGTTTATTTAGCATAACACGAGTGTTTATAACCTGACAGCACGTCAGTGGGGCACGAATTCCCAAACCTGTGTGCTCGCGTGCCTCAGCTTCTGCAGGAAATAAAAATAGAGATGAAAATATTCTACTGATGTTCGTTTGTTAAAAAACAGCAAAAATATGCTTTCTATCAAATGTTAACTGGTTCTGAGTGTACATTGCTGCAGGTAGCCTAACAACCCCATAAACGCGACATAAGCTGTATAAGACATTGTAAAAGTGTAATGTAAAATAACTAGTTATTTGCTTCATTGAATCTGACTCTAAAAAAACTCGATGTGATCCCAAGGTCCGTTTGCATCACTTAGGCTCAATGCTTTAAAACATAAATGTTAGATTGGACGCTCGATGTGCTGTGCAATGGAGCTTCACAGCGTCTCTGTTACAGCCGCCGTGACCTGAAGCTGTTGAACCAGCTCCGCCACCGGCACAAAGAGCCAAACTCCTTTCACATAAGCGAGAAGCTGAGAGAAATATTCTGCAAATGTTTGCAGCATGGCACTGGAATACTCAGCAGACTTGCGGGCTATTAATGAGCATCTCCGTCACAACTCTTCTCTCAATAGAGGCGGATGACCTGCTGTCAGCTGTGGCAGGCAATCAAATAAATATAGAGTGTTGGATTATGAACCCCGAGTCCTGCCAGTCGGCAGCCTGGTGCCTGCCCCACTGTCCTCGTCCTTGTCTTGCAGTTTTTCCTTAATGCCCCGTATCCATTTATCACAATGTTTTTGATTTAAACACATGGCAGTTCTAACAAAAATACCAAGTCCTCTCCACCAACAGGCCGAGCGACCCAGAGCTCTGAGGACGTCACGTCACAAGACCCAGAGAAAGCCCGACTCCGGCACAAAACACCCCAAACTGGTACACAGTGCCAAACCACCAAGAAAAAAAAAACCCCATATATTTGAAGATTTGCGATCATAAAACTTGTTTTTTTCAGCTCTATTTAAAGCTAGGGTTAGGCTTTAAGCCTCCGATGAGAGTAAGATTAGGGTTAGGGTTAGCGTAAGCTTTAAAAACAACTCACAAGGTGAAAATTATAATAAAATCCAGCGTTGCAACTCAGCCAGAAAAGATCAAGCTCCTAAATCTGGATCCTCGCCTCGACAATCAGCTGGGCACAGCTAACCGCAGGCAAGGGCACAAGCAGCCTTGTGGATGTTTGACTGAATGCTTCTTTTGGTCACAGGGAAGAGCATGAACAAATCTTCGAGCCACACAGAAAACAGTCACCCTTCTCCGCTCAACGGGCCATCCAAATTAAAAAGGCATTTGTCTGAGAAAATGAGCTTCATCTACTGGCCTGAATCTGTTCCACACATTTCTGGGAAGGTAGTAAATTTCAATACATGCATCATTTTTTTTTCTGGTTCCTTTTGCCCCAAATGATCCATTATATGACAGTGAATCAGGAGCCTGGAGTTGAGTGGTCTCCAAAGCCTCTTCACATGCATACCTCAACAGCACAGGCCCCCTCCTGCACAGGATACAGGAGATTTGGATGCGCAGAACTGTGCTCAGCCCCTGATGTCAGAGATGACTCAATCCAGAGGCTTGTAACTCCATAATGCATCTCGGAGATTCCGAATGGAGGTGAACGGGGAGAGAAGGAGTAGAAGGAAGCAGTTTCCATTACTCAATGAACATATTTTCTCTATTAGATAAAAGTAGTCTCATGCAGACTTCATAAGGTAGAATGCAAAATGGAAGAAACACTGTGTCTCTGTTACAGACCTCTAAGAGGAGTGTTGAATCTCTTTTGACTCTAAGCCCACTTGAGTTAAACACATCGTCGTGTTTTGTTTTTCGCTCTGTGAGGCTGGCCCTCACTGCGTGGCTCCCTGGGGAGGCTGAGATTAACTAGAATGTGATGGGATGGTGACAAATATCCAACACTCCCCCGTATCAACAATCACAAACGAAACCACAATGGAGGAGAGTTCAGCTCCGATTGGGCCGGAAAACAAAACAAAACAAAAAAAAAGGAGACGTGGCCAGGAAGCGAGGTATCCATTTCATGCCCCTGTCTGTTTGCCTGCCACCTGTTAGACATGATCATTACCACGGAGCAAGGGCGTAGGGGGCTAAGCTGGCCACATTTATATCAACAAGCTGGGATAAAACTGTCTAATTATCCCCCACGGCCCCTGGCCTGGCCCCCCGACTCTCCTTGCAGAGCTCGTCCCATTTGCCAGCCTGGCCTGCAGCCAAACTCTGCAGGCTGGTATGTGAAAGCACATCCTAATGACAGCTCTCTTTCAATCCCAGGTCTTTGTAATTGCCCTGAGTAGCTTATACACATTATGTGGCAACAGTCCAACTAAATAGTTAAAAGGTCAAGAGGAAAGTTTAGTGGAACAGCTCTATGAAGGTGTCGCTGTAGCTATTCTGAATACGTACAGTTTTCTTTGAAAACTGTATGTTTTCAAAGAAAATCTGTTTGTTGCTCCAAAACTGCATTTTATGTAGAGATGACGGTCTTAAAAATAGCAGTGGTAACGCTTTCGTGCTGTTTTCAGGGGTCTCATGCCTGGAAACAACTGCAATTTCCCACTTTAAACAAGCACAATTTTCAAATAACATCTAAGCAAATCCGCCACTTGTGTGCAAACGCTTGAAGTCGAGCTTTGATGATCAGCCGTGACTGAGAGCAAATGTAGACTAAATGTAAGCAATTTGCACCTGTGCAAAGCTGACTATTACCATAACAGTTTTGATGGCCACGGATGGAATGTGGTGGGTGGGAGCGGGGCATCTAGCTCCCCGTGGGAGGTAGCATTAACGTCTTAATTAGGACGCATGGGGGAAGATTAAAAGTGCTCCAAGATGACGAGGGAGGCAGCAATAGGAAACCGGAGCTGATCGTCTTTCGTAGTTCAAGGCTAATTGCTGAAAGGGATCTAACATGGATGTGCAGGGAAACACGGACGGTATGTAATAAGATGATGTGAGGTCATTTCTAAAAGCTGTCTCCGGACTAATTCTGTATGTCTTCGGCGGCTATATTAATAAGATACAGCAAACGCAAAAAGGCCGGACATTTCAGTGTCATTACGATCTAAGAAAAGAAGAGATTTTCTTTTGTGATCTTGAATGCTATTTAGCAGCTTTCTAAATTTCCACGGGAGACAGAACTGTCACTCGGCAAAAGCCGCCACAGCAGCCTGTGCGCTTCCAGGAATCTATTTGTCCTCAAGATCTCTGATAATGTGGCAGCTGTGGCAGATATGATTACTACAACTGGGCAGAGGCTCGAAGCCAGCCTTGTCTCTCCATTTAGTGGTTTAGGTAAAGTCCAATAACTCACAGTAGAAATCAAACATTGTCAAGCATTTTTGTGTCATTACTTGTAACAAGATTTGTTTTCTGCATCGTTACAATAAATAGATCTGACCGGGCTTACAGAGAGAGTCTGCTTAGAGGCTGATTCACTGATGAGGAATACCTGATGCATCACATCTCCAGTTTCTTTTTGCATTGTATTTCAAATCCTTTTCTGGTAATGCTAATGGGAAGCAACGTCAGCACAGGAAATGACAAATCAAAGTTTAAGAGCAACAGTCATGAAGCGAAATGTTAATGTGTATATTGACTAATTATGGGTGGAAAGTAGTGATCACTGTGGGTGGCTTCAAGGCTCTTTTGACCACAGCGCATAGTTTTGTGGTGTGCGCATGATAAATATGTAATTTTGAGCAGAGTTTACCCAGTTCAGCTATAACACCAGAAGAAAACGTTACTCACAGCGGGACCCGGCTGTGCTGAACTCATTATTTCAAGATTATTCTTTAAGGAAAGAAAAAAAAAGTCTGTGAATGTTCGCTGCCACCAGCTAAGCGGTTAACACATTTATTACGGTTCACACGTTTCAGAGTAAGCGGAGGCTTACTTTTAATAAAGGCCAGTTGCAGAGTGTTTCTATGAAATAAAATAACCATCCCTAATTGCCCTATCAAATGATTTCTTTTCACTGACGTCATTTTTAAACATTTCTTCCGGATAAAATCCTTTCGGGCCAAATTTGTGTGAAGTAAGGCGCACTGCTGTTCTAGAGATCATCTGAAATGATTCCCCTGGCAGTGTCCAAACTTTATAGAGTAGTATAAGGAAAGCCTTCCCCAATAAAAATACAGGTGCTTTTCTTCCTTTTCCAAAGACTTTTGCAGATTTCTTACAGCTAAACAGTGATATATCATTTATTTATTCTTGGAATGATCTGAACTAATAGCTGGACAGGGCCGTGTTAGGACTTCAAGTACATTCTTGCTGTTTGTGAGCGATTTGCCAGTGATTTGCTTTAAAATGCAAGCTTGTGCATCTATCTGGTTAAAAAAAAAAAAAAGATCCCCAGCTTTGAAGCAGTTGAAAGTGCACGGGGATAAAAAACTCTATACAATTTCCACATGAAATAAGAAGACGGGGGTCCACGGGGAGACACTAAATTGAAACTAAGGCTGTGCCTGATAGACCACAGGATATGCCTGCAAAATTTAGACATATCAAAATGACGAAAAAGTCTGTTAGTGCCCATTCATATATACTGAATGGCTTGTAATGTTCTCAGGCCCTTGGAGGATACTTGCAAGGTTGAGGAAAGACTACAGGAAGAGCAGAATGGTTTTGACATAACTTTATTTTAGTGCGCTACAGGTTTTCTCTCCTCCCTGCAGTTTAATGTTGTATTCCACCGGGTCCCGGAAGGAAGCAGCCCAGTAAATCCCTACTGCTGGACTTAAAAAGGAAATGGTATCTGAAGACAGGTGAAAAACTGAAAGATAAATACATCCAGGCCTCTCGCCTGTAGTGTTTCTCTCCAGAGGGTCATCTCCCAGCTACACAATTTAATGGCGGGGGCATTTGGTTTAAATTTAGCCAGAGGGGAAGCCATATACACTTCTGAAAACATAAGTCATTTTGATTAAAAACTTGCATTTAACATTACAGACCACCGGCTGGTTCTTAGATTCGTCTTTCAGGACAAGCACGTATCTGGGTTTTTAGGCCAATTTGCAGACTTTAATTGAGAGAACGAAACAGTGGACATTGAAACACACACATGGGAGATACCTTGGGGGATTTGTGGGGTGGAATGCGGATTAGGAAGTCTTCACTTAGCTGGGTATAATGAACTGAGCTGATGTGCACCCCTGTAAGGTTTAACGTTCTACCTTTTATATTTGGAGGAAGGAGGTTGGGGATTGAAAGGTAAACAATGAGAACCTCTGCAGCCGCCTCAGCGGCTCCCATTGCACTTCAAAGGGGTTTCCATATGTTTTCAAGATCTGAACCAAAGTCCGGTATCGCCATTTAAAGCCGTTCAAGGTAGTGTGTTTCCCCCTTCTTTTTCCTCCCTTTTTTTTTTTAAAAGAAAAAGAAGAAGCAAAAATATTCCTAACTTTAATATGGTTATCTTGCTTCATGCAAAGAGAACCGATTTAAAAATATTTGGCAAAATAAAAAATAAATGCTTGTTAGAAAATTATACAGCAACAGCTCATCCACCGTTCTGTGCTGCTGCTGTGTTATCTGAGACAGTCATGTTATAGGTTAGAAATCGCCATCGGGGTGTGTCTGTTAAGGCGATAAAGCATCCACCATCTGCTGTGCTCCAAGCGCTTGTCATGGTAAGATGAATACTAGAGAAGTGGTGTGTGTAGATAGTACCCACAACATCAGCGAGCGGTTTATGGAGTCAACTACCCAGAGTCCAGCTGACAGAGTAAAAAAAAAATCAGGAAATAATCTGTCTCAGACAAGCTCTGTTTATCTAACAGGTAGTTTCCAATAAGCTGTGTACACTGGCCCCCCAAAAGCTCCTATTTATTCACAGTAGCAACTTCGATGCTTTTGTTAAACTTTTGCCAGTACAGCTACATGCCAACCAATAAAAATGAAACACACGGCGTGGTCTGTGAGACCGGTGCGAGGTTGTATTAATAGAATAGCTGCATTGTCATCTTAACTTTAAGCTGAGTTCATTATTCTTTACTTAAAGGTAATCAGTGGGGCTCCCTGCTCCATGAATTGCACGACACAATATTTAGATATCTCCTTTAATCATTGCGGTTCATTTATTTTTACCCTATTAAAATAAACATGCTGGAGTATTACCAGCTGGCTAAAAGAAAGTGGAATTAAAAAAAAAAGAAAAGCTGCAGTATAAACCCAGAAATAGTGAATTGCTTTGGTATGAGGAATTTTAAAGGAAGCACAATTCTGAGCAAGCAGCTTCAGTACACGAGAGAGCAAAGTATCCAGTAGTTGTATCTCTTCAAAGGGAGGTTACACGGTATATGAGTGATTTTGTAGGGGTCAGCAGATCATGATGGACTCTAAGTGAAGAATTACATTTTGACAATACAGCTTTTACATCCTGGACAAAAGGGGGCCTGCTATAATCTCTGAACAAGATATAAAACAAATGTGCAGAAAAGCATAAAAAGCACCATGAAACCCGAGTGTTTCAATGTCCAAACATGCCATGACCACGGACCATCTGTTTTTTCCTTGTTAGGGAAGCCAATGGAGAGGTCCACAGTGATGCGTAACCTCAATAAATATTGCAGATCCACAGAGACATCCCCCAATTTGTCCGCTGGTGATTCATCTGGGAACTAATAGTGGAAGACAATAAGCAGTGAGAGGGACCATCTGAAAGACATCAGTAAACATGTGCGTAAATCACACTGACCCAGAGCGATGGTAGGAAAAGTCTCTCTCCACAAAATCATCTTGTGGTTGGATGAGTACAGGGCTGAAGGCAGGACGGCGATGTTAAGGCTATTCCCAGATTCTTGATGTTCTGGCCTGCATGAATTATAAGAGCTTGTCCTTTCACTGACCTTGCAAATAATTACGCATGGAGTACAACACTGTCAATTCCTACAATTTGAAACTAAAACAAGGTATCTTGTGTAAGCTTATACACTTAGCCCCAAATTCACCTGATAGTCACCTGGATGCTAGCTGGGGTTTGCCTGATTGATGTCATTTAGTCTCTACTCAAAGTTAATTTAAAGAAATTAATTCATAAACGATTTACGGCTGAAATCTGCAAAGATGTGTCTTCAAATGTGAATTTAAACATGCCTTAATAAAGGATCCTGATGCGAGCTACAGTGCTTCACATTTGACATCAATAACTACAGCTATCATAACTTTTCCACCCACAGCAGCTATTCCAGCCAAAACTCAACAGAGCACAAAAGGCCAAGCTCGCCTTCTATTTGGGAAAAAAGGCAGATGAAGCTAATTTAACAAGAATTGACAGAATTCCCTAAAAATAAACCCAAATGTATAAATTGTGATGTTGACCAATTTTTTTCCCATGTAATTTCATTCTTCCTCCAACAGTACCAAAGTGAAGATAAATGTGACCTGACTTGTTATTTCTCTATGTTATGCTGATTAAAACAACCTGTCGGTCTTGCAGCTTAACCAACCACACATTAGCTACTTTTCCTCACAAGCTGGCTGTAACTTTAGCTTGATAGCTATGGCCTAAAGACCTGTAGTCGACCATCTGGCGACCATCACTTGGAAGTGAAAAATGTGTATTCCCTGACAGGTTTTGAGTGGACGTGAGGCTGCTGGAGGCCTACAGACTGGTCAGTGGTTATTCCTGGTCAAGTGTAGTGAACCTGCGAAAACGGCGAACGTTTGCCTTTAAAGTAAGCTTCTGTTTCCAGTTAGTGTCACACTTTTTTTTTTACTTCGCTACAGCTTGGAGAGCAAATGCCGAGTGTTTCCAGCGCTACCATCATCTTCCACAGCAATCTGCTGGTGACCAAAGCAACTGCAAAAAGTTTCACATATTGACTGCCAACTACCTCCTGCAACCTCTCACTTTCCAGTCACGGAATAAACATTTTTCCCTATTGACCACAGATTACCAGGGAGTGTAACTCGTTAATACTACCTTACTAATTAAGTGGGCCACTCAAACATAACTTTATAAATGTCCCCCAAATCTGTTAGCATAGTTCACTGCAGAGCAACACATTTTTTTTGGTTTCAATCAGACAACAAGCAATCACGTCGTACAGGAAGAATGAGTCCTTCAGTGTTTTTATGCAACTGTTTCAAAGTTTTTAATCACTGGGAAATGTCCCTGAAATAAAAGCAACATTTTAATTCATTATAATATTAAAATGATCATAAATTATATAAATAATGCTATTTAAAAAAAATAAAGTTGCTAGCTGGGCTTCAGAATCTGGCGCCCTACTAAAAGTTAACTATGCAACACCGCCTCCACAGCACAACACACAACATTCACTAGTGAAACAGCAGCATCCGTTAACTTTTCCTCAACAGGAACACAAAAGGAAGAAGGCACCACCTTTCAACACCACATAAACTATACTCTAACGGTTCCTATTAGCACATGTTTTTATTAGGCTTTATCTGCTAAATATTTACTAAGTTAAAGTTCCAAGGAAACATATAAAAAAAAATATATGAAACAAAATAAAACAAAATGAAAATCACCCCGTGAATAGCGAGCAGTGGACTGTTCATATAGCTACCCATTGGTGATGTAATCTTTTGGCCTGGTTTTAAAAATAAATGTTTTTCATAACAAAGCAATATCTGGCATATAAGAAACAGTAAATTGTGTTTCATTATTAGCTGGACAATAGTTTTTTGTTTTTTTTTAAATAATGCATTGTTCCTTTTTAAGTTCTGAGTGTATATCCTGTGACAAAAGAGGTTTTAACAAAGAGAGCCAACCCAACAGATTGACAAATATAATGTTACTGGGAGGGTTACTGGGTTTAAGTGCAAACTGGGGGAGCTGCTTAGGCTTGCATGGGACTTTCGGGGTTAACTTCCAGCATTAAATTTCAATGTAGTTAGCTAGGATGTTGCTAGGCATAGCTTCCTTTTGCAGCTTGGATGTTGGAGCAAGCACGCTGTAATCCTTTCCGTACACATTTGCTGTTGTGTGTGTGTGTTTAACTTTAAATGCTTTACATTAAATTTAGCTTCTATTGTATAGTTTGGACCCACCAGTTTAATATCCAAAGCATGTTTTAGCTTCTAAATAGGCTACATGATGATTAGACATTTCCCAGGAAATAGCTAAACAATATATAAACTTTAAGGTCAAAATTTGAATTTTAAGAATGAATATTTACACCCAAATGCATATTTAGGCCTACTGCTGTTTTCTTTTTTCTTTTTCTTTTTCTTTTTTTAATTTAATACAAGGTTATGATTAATGTGAATGGGGCTTAATCTCTCTTAATTCCCACCTACAGTTAGTCCTTCAGCAGCAGACATAAAAACTCAGCTGTAAACACCCATGCACATGAAAAACATCAAACCCATATATCAACATCCATCTAATCCATATGCAGTGACAATTTTATTGTGCTCATAAAACGCTCTCAACTGCCCTTAAGCACATTGTATTTTCAGACGCTGTTTTTAAAAGGCTTAAATTACACTCAAACAGCATCAAGACGAATGGATTGGCAGCACTAATATGAGAGCATTTTTTGCTGTGCTCTTTTCAAGACAGAGAATTTTCCTCCGCTCGGCCTTGCCAAGAGCAGGAGGGGAAAATCAACTCCATTCAACTATTTGTCAACTCCCTTTAGAAACATTTAATAGTAATAAAATTTATAGCTCCAGTTTCCAAAGGATACTGCCAGTGAAGTTCATCTCTACGAAAGTGGTAGTAAATGCTACCATTGTTTCAAATTTTTGATTTATGGCTCAACCATTTGCTGAGGTTTTAGATAGAAATACTGGTGACTCTGAGCAGGGTATGAATATAATGTATGCATTCATTTATGTATCTATCCATCTCTTTGCCAAGTAATATGTTCAGTCAATTCCATATTGTCCATCAGGAATAGATGCAGTCTCCTCGCTGCAGGATGAGCAATGACAGTACCAGAGAGCCTTCAGGAATCCACTGGAGCTTCCGAAATTGAGTTGCCATATGGCACTGATACTTAAAAGTTGTCTTGAGACAGGTTACAGCATCAACTCATATGTCATGCCTTTCAGCTACATTGAATTGCTGTTAAAACTTTGATAATGACCTCCATCAACATCGGTTGGATATTAGAAGAGGAACAAAACAACCGAGAGAAGACCAAAGTCATCATTTGGGGGATTTTAGGTTGAGGTGAGTCATTTCATCACTCATACGGTGTGTGACTTCTTGGCTCTTTTCTCTGTCATTCCATTGTGATATAATTCATAGTCATATTATAAAAATATGTTAGTCATATCAATGGATCACAGTTCAAAGTGTAAACTTTTTTATTAAACAGTGTAGAACTGACCATAATAAGGTTATTAAAACAAGCAATAATGGAGGTGGATAAGAAGGCGAATCATGGTCAGAGTGAGTTATGTATTGTCAAGGAACAGTAAAAGCCAATAATGAATTATTACCTGTTTCCATTTTTTCCTTTTCCTCTTTTTCCTCCTGACACGAGGAAGGAAATGCTCTTTGTTTTCCTAAGGATGAGCACTTTTCTTCCTTTCATCCCTTTCAGATCCTTTTGCTGAATCCTCAGGCCATCAAACGGAGGATTTAGAAGGCCTTAGGCGGCAGTTATGGCTCCCTACAGAAGCTTTCTCGTGATGCCGAGTGGCGACTGTTGAAGGTCTTGGGAGGAAAACCAATTTGCAGGGAAAAAAAAAAAAGATTATTTCAAAAACCCTGGCGAACGATTGCAGTTCAGTTTGAAATGGAGCATCAATCAAGGCTCTTGCTCTCTTTGCTGTAATTACTGGGAAATGTTATAAATTTTGGGAAGTTTTGAGCGCTGAAAACATTGAAGGCTAAACACGTTTTTCATACCAGGAGAGAGTGAGTCACCCAGTAAGGTGAATTATTGAGACATGATAAAGTTTGAGTTACCGCTCTTAATAAAGTGGGTTCTTTTTCAAAGTAACTGACAAGCATATAGATTCAGACTTTTCAAAACTACCTTTTTGTGTAGTGTTAATATGTTAAAATTAAAGTACACGCATGCTAGGTCTGCTGCTAGAATGATGTGAGTTTGAGCAGTAAAATCATCCACACCCTCGCACATGTGCAGATTACATTATGCTTCGAGTCCTACCACAGAAAACTCGTGTAATTTATAGGCAAATAAATCTATCCCCTTCCTGACAATTAAACCCTCAACTCTAAAGGGTGGCACAAGAGAGGTCTCATTTCAAAAAAAAAAAGAAGAAAAGAAAAAGGAAGAAATAGAGCAAGCCTGAGCTCCATCCTAAATCTCTCACCGCAGCAATGCTGCACTCTCTGACTTTCCTCCAGAGCTTTCACTGCTAGTATTGAACACCGAATGATCGCAAGCCTGCATGGAACAACCATGTATATTGCATCAACATTAAAGCATGCATCTGTCACATCCCCAGTGAATGAGGAGGTTATTTGTGAGCCAAGCTGAAATACTGATGGTGCTCAGCTGACAGGTGGCTGGAGTGATGATGGAGGTGTGGCAGCCACATGCTAAACAGAGCATCAAGACACTGATCGCCAAACAGTGTCTTACTGACTCTGTTTGCATTTGTAGATACAAAACATTTTATGGTGGTGTCATAAAATGCAGTCATTTATCAAAAAAATAAAAATAAAAAAATATTGGCAACAGCCAGAAAATGTGAATAAAACAAAATTACCTGTTTTTGACCAGGACGAGTGCTACAAAGGCAGATGGTCATGTTAAATATGGCCAAGCATTCAAAGAAATAGGTCAGCATGTGTGGGCCAAGTATTTCTATGCTAAGCTCAGTAGCCTAGCAAAGAAATAAAACTAGCAACAGGTGAATTTCCTGGGCCTGTGCAACTGGGGCTTTGGTAATCATTTTCCCTCTCACAACCCTCACGATGGGTGGCTGCCAGGTGGTTGCAGAGCGGTCTCTAGGCCTGTGTGATGGGGGCCTTATTCGCTTGGTCCTGCATGTCACCAATAACGTCATATCGCTAGAGGTGAGTTGTCTACAAAAGTTTAATAATTTTGAAGAAAAATTTAATAGGATCTTTTTTTTGTTGACCTGTGCCACCTCGCTCCGTTTGGCTGAGCCGATAAATTGCTGCTTAATCACCAAACAAAACAGGACAGAGCTTATAATTTCCTCTGGTTTTAATTAAGAATAGCAAAATATCTTCTGAATGTTTCTCAGACAAAAACAAGGGATAAAAAAAGGATGAATTTATGAGCTTTATGATAAGTATTTTTAATATCTTCTTGGATTCTTGCATTGAAAAGCAGCATGGTAACCTAATTATATCTTTGTTTAGGCTAATGAACAGAAAACAAGCCAGTCAAAATGAGAAAAGCTTGGATTAAACTTATTTAACTGATTTATTGTGTCTACTGTTTAGTGCATCCTGTCTCTGCTTTCAAAATTGCCTCCAGCTGTTATAGCAGTTATATAAGCCCATCATTTAGAGGCACAATTACTTGATGTTTTAGTAGGTATAAGGTTCAAAAATGGCTCTATATATCTCCAGTAATCTGGACGATTTCATCCAGCTGTAAGCAGTTGACTCAGTTAGGCTTGATCCTTCCCTGAATGGTCTAAAAAGCTTCTGGGTGAAGCAGCAGAAGGTGTGATTGTCTGTAGGCCAAAAGGGACAATTCAGCTAAGTGGTATGTAGCAGTGTGCATTACAGCAGCACATTATCTTCCCACAGTACAAACTTTCTAAGAAGGAAAGGCTCAACTATTAGGAGTATAGGATTCTTTACTGACTGCGTTTCCCGAAATTAAGTCATTACATCCAATAGAGCTGATGAGGCCACACCTGACAGGAAAGCCCGAGGCAACTGACTCAACAAAAAAACAAAGGACCTGCGGCTGCGCTCCAAGCAAACTACTACCCTTTTTTTTTTACTCACTTGTTTGATAATTGTTTCATCTTTTGAACATGAAAGAGACACAGCAATGTGTTGCATCATGAACTGAAAATATAAAGATGTTGTCTTTTATCACCCTGCTTTGACTTCCTTAGATTGAATTAAAATGGCCCTAAAATAAAACAATGCTTGTTTTCTCAGATGTGCTGTGCAGCCGAAGAACTCATTGTTCTCGAAAATATGAAATTACCTAAATGAAATGCATACCTAATGACGTGCCGAACCATACAGTTAACCAGGCTGGGAGCACTGGGGAAATGATCCCGCCAGTTTTTATTTTAAATAAACAGTGCCTACCTGCAGCTACTGTACAATATATCCTTATCTTACGTCTCATAACTCATACCAACATGGTTATGCTAGCTCAATGTTAATCATACTATATTTAACTGTGTCAGGTGTGGAAAAAGACTGATAAATGAAAGACTAGCAAAGGTCAAACGGCGCACACAAGATGAGCATGGAAGAATGTGTAGCAGTTTTATGCTGCTGTATGTGCATTGAACTCAAACCAACCATCTTTGCATTTCTGACGGTAGCTTTGGAATGGGCAAAAGGAAGTGCGCCAACAATTTTAAAAATGCATTTATATAAATCACAATATGTATTCAGTTTGGCACGATACTGGAATTTTAAAACCATTACTTTCTGAAAAATTCTCTTTTCAGTAACTTGGGAAACAAATGTTAACAAAACTTAAGAGGCATTTTCTTCTTTTAAATAAAGATCAGAACAATACAAACAATAGTATGAACGAGAACAAGACTTTTGTATTGTGATGTAGTGCACACACAAAAATAAATAAATACTTGAACATATCTCAGAGGTGTGCACATTAGGGCTGTAGCATATCATGTTGTCCTTGATAATACTTGAATAGATTCACTGAGGTAACAGTAGATCTTCTATCGACTTCCAAGACGCCTGGAAACCTTTCTTGAAATTGCACACAGGCTCTGGGGCTGCTTCATGCTGCTGTGTGATATGTGCTTACTTGAATAGGTGTCATATTACACTGACTACCGCTGATTAACCCCCCCCAAAAGAAAGTTTTGGTATAAAATGTTGCAAAAAAGTTTGATAAAATTAGAATTAAATAAATATAGAACTAGAATCAGTATGAATCAAAAATGTTAAAACCAAGTGATATCCAACCTGTCTTGTCAGTGCTGGAAAATACTATTCTGTCAGGTAGTTGACACTAAAATGCAAGAATTAGTGCCGTTCAAACACTTCAGACTTTGCCAAAACAGCTGATATGCTCTAAAGTAATCCTTTTATGAATTTTGTTCCACCGAATCCAAACAGCCTGAGAAGTGTTGCTCCTGGCCAGCAGAGGGTCATTTACTTAATGGCGAATGAATCTCTAATCCTGTGTAAACGTCAGGTCCGTGCAGTAAGTGCTCCTGCAGACAGAGAGAGTTTTGCTCCCTGAGCTTTCAGCCAAAAAAAGTCTGAGCTGTTCCTCAAGCTGGAGACAAGGTCAAGGAAATAATGTTTGATCTGTTATGGCACTCTTATAATTATTTGGACCCTGGAGGAGGACCTTTTCTTTGGCTTGGCTACTGCCATCTAATATTTCACTTGAAAGATGTGAAAGCCATATCACTACTTGTGGTGTAAGTACGCTGCTGGATATTCCTAAATCTGCTTGCAAATTTATTCCCCCACTCACTGTAATTCTAATTACTATTAATTTTAAAAACGCAGTAGATTTTCAGTTATTGGTTCAGCTTTTGGGGTGAGGAGGGCTGATAGAGCTAAAGCTACTGGTCAAATTAGAAGCATATTTTTAATATAATGCATGTGAGTGATGAAACTCTTCCTAAAATAACACTGGGGGTTTCTGATGTCTATTCAAAGCTACAATAGAAAAGTTTCCGAAATTACACTTTTAATTGGAAGATTATACAAATAAAAGGTGGAGAAGATTTTATAAAATAAGTTGGAGTAAAGTTCTCATTTAGTTCAATGTGGTTACAATTCAGTGCAAAAACGATCAAAAAAGTATCATCAGTGCTGTATATTCTACTGTCCAATTTCTCAATTAATGTAAAAATTCTCTATTTAAACTAATTAAAAATATATCTGTCACAAATTCTTAGAAATTATTATTACCTGATGTATAAGTTAATAGTTAATAGCTTTTTTCTGACCAACAGCAAAAAGAAGATTTATGATTTAAATGCTTATGGCACCTTTTTTGATTAAAATACAAATCCAGCTTTACATGAAAACTACAAAGGCATGAATTTAAATCAAACTGAGAAAAGCTGCAAATCCAAACATACCAAGAGCAGAAATCTGCTAATATTTGTCATTTAATCTTGATATAAAAAAGCTGTTTTGACAAAGTAATTATTTAATTAATGAATTTGCATTTAATGACAGATTTCCCAGAAATGTCAAATTGTAAATGATCTATTAGTAAAACAGAAAAAAAGCTACATAGTCCTCATCATTTTGGATTCCACATTTCAGCAGAAAGTATAGGGGGTACATGCAGGATAAATAGTTTATGATAATGTTTGAAATATTTCATAATACTGAATCCTAACGCAGATGAAGGCCGAGCTATGACCCTAACAGAAGTGTAGGAGGGATTTAAAGGCACTGTTAAAACAATATATATATTCATAAAAGCCGGGGGTAAAAATGAAGCCAGTGTTATTCCATTCAATAAATCTCCCACAACAGGAGGGGCTGGAGAAAAAAGTGGCTGGCGTACGATGCGCTGAACTTGAGTATTTCTTTACAAGTGATGACTTATACAAGGGTTCAGCTGCTCTATAAGATGTGCCGTGTGGTGAGAAGAGCTAACGCACGTGTCGAGCTTGAATGGGAGGAAATGGAGGAGGTTGGGGAGTCTTTGGTGGGTATTAAACTCCGAGGTGGGGACTCTATTTGCTGTGATCGCTGAGGTTTAATTGTTCTGAATGCAGCTGGCAGTCAGCTTATGCCTTTGTATACAGCAGACTAGGAGAATCGCAGGTTTACAAGGAAGAAAGTGCTAAAAGAAGACGTGGCCATAAAATCATTTTCAGGGAATTTCTGACAGGTTTTTGAAACGTAGCCCGTCTCTCTCTTGCTTCAATACTATCTATTAAAGTTGACAGTCACATATCCACATTAACATGTCAGCCTTTATGTGTGTGATTTAATGGTAACAAATGCAGGGTTTTGACCAGTTTGTTACAGCCTGTTGGGATTCCCATATTTTAAAGATGTTTTGAGAAATGGCCTAAAATATAATATTAGCTTACTGTTCCCTTTAGCCTTTTAACACACCTTGCTATAACAGACCACATCTCTGTCCACAAACTTCAAGATCAGCAACCAAACGTGGCTTTATCTGACATTATGATGACATCGTGGCCAAAGTCCAGACTTAGATCTGATTGAGATGTTGTGGCATGACCTTGAACAGGCTGTTCATTCTTAACAATCCTTCAATTTGGATGAATTAAAACAATTCTGGAAAGACAAGGGGATCAAAACTCCTCTACCTCCATGTCAAAGATTGGTTGTAAGTTACTGCAAATGCTTTATTCCAGTTCTTGCTGCCAACGGTGGCATGAATAGATATTTAGTTCAATTAAATTTTATTTATATAGCACCAAATCACAACAACAGTCGCCTCAAGGCGCTTTATATAGTAAGGTAGACCCTACAATAATACATACAGAGAAAATCCCAACAATCATATGACCCCCTATGAGCAAGCACTTTGGCGACAGTGGGAAGAAAAAACGTCCTTTTAACAGAAAGAAATCTCCGGCAGAACCAGAGGGGCGGCCATCTGCTGCGACCAGTTGGGGTGAAAGAAGGAAGAACAGGATAAAAGACATGCTGTGGAAGAGAGCCAGAGATGAATAACAAGTTTGATTCAGTGCATTCAGTCAGCCTGG
Organism: Pelvicachromis taeniatus; assembly: GCA_015108175.1. Classification (NCBI taxonomy): domain Eukaryota; kingdom Metazoa; phylum Chordata; class Actinopteri; order Cichliformes; family Cichlidae; genus Pelvicachromis; species Pelvicachromis taeniatus. The sequence continues at coordinate 51,749 of VURO01009695.1, forward strand.
CTACAGTGCTGAAGAGAAACCTAAGGTTGTTCTTATTTTCGACCTCTGTTGGAATAGCGTTCAGGTCGCTGCTCTATTCTGCTCTGTGTTGGTACAGGGAATTGAAGTTATTGGGTTAAGAGGGCAATTACTTCTTCACGTGCGCCAGGTTGGTCTGAATAACCTTTTGCCTTAATAAGTTAAAACGTTACTGATTGGTTTTGCAGCTGAGCAGTTTGGCCACTGCCACATTAATTTTTTTGAGGCCAGAAGTTACCTAATATGAATGACAGGGTGGAGTACCAACTTGCCAGCTAGCTTGCTGGTTAGCAAGCTGCTTTCGTAAACTGTACAGGTGTAATTCACACACACAAACATCTGCAGAGTAGTAGCCAACTAATATAATACTGCCTTTTTAGCCAGCTTCAAGTGGTAACTAGAGGAACTGCAGTTTTGGCTTCAGTTTTCAGCTCTGAAAGTCAAGTCTTGCTTTCACATGATAATCTATACACCTTTAACTTCTATTTGCAGCCAAACTAGTTGTTCCCTACTGGCCATTAATAACCATGCAGTTTAAATCACTTCTGCATAGGCTTAATCTTTCGGACCCAGAGGCATCTAACAACCACTGCTGCTACAATGCCAACAGACATGTGTAAACTACAGCAACGGCTCGCTACAGAAATAAGTACAGTAAAATTATAATTGGCTTAAATGGATAAAGTTCAGCTACTACAGCTGCCAGACGAGTTTTGATGCTTTCTACAGAAATAGATAACAGCATTACACCACAACGTTGTAAACATTTAAATTTGTAACATTTGAAAGGAAGTGAGCTGCACAAATGATGCATAAGATGGAAACTACATCTTTAATTTTAGCTCTGATTAATATACTGCAGAGGCTCACAAAAGAATATCATGACTGTGCAATATGCTATCACTCAACACGATGGACTCACTTTTTTCTTTCTCTCTTTTTGCTTTGTTTCTTCTTTTCTCGTTCCCTGCTTCACTCCCTCGAATGCCGTGCATTCCTCTTTGTTTGCTCATGCTGAGCCCTCCCTGCGGATCCCAAGCCTGACTTTCCCAAAGCCGATATTAATATCACAGGCCATTGTAATGGAGTTATTTTCATGGAAGCCCCGGAGGAAGTCACGTGGCTATGATTAGTCCCCCGAGGGCCCAGAGTCTCCATTAAGCTCGTTGTTTTAACTCACATAACCATCAATGAAGTGGAAAAGCTGAGGAAGTAGCTATCACTCAGGGCCGGCTGGGGTGTTTTCTGAGCACCTATTTTGTAAATGGGGCCAGAATATTTTCCCTCTCTCTTTTTTTGGAGGGGGAATTATTCTTAAACTGTGGCTTGCAAAAAGAGCCTACACATGTGCGCGTTTACATTGACCCACCACCATTAAGATTGATAGCAATGGGATCTGGTGGTTAACACAGTGTTTAAACCTGGAGAAAAAAAGGGGGGAAAAAACAACATAAGGAAAAGCACAAGGACTCACACACACTCAGCAACTACACGCAAGGGTGAGCTCCAATGCATCTGCCATCAGGAAGACAACTTGAGTTAAGATGGAAAAAAAAAGTACCCTGGAATACATTTACTCTGTCAGGTTACTACTTAAACACACATGACTGAGGAAAACAGACACTGCTACATGCATGCTTCCTCTCATAACTCTTTTCACCTCTCTTCTTGACCCAAAAGCCAATGGGCCACTTCCCCAAAACAGGAAGAACTGGGCCAGCAAAGGCAGTTGACAGCTTTCAGATGGACTATCAGTGATATCAACCATGTTCAGAGGCTTACTGTGAGGAAGTGAATGCTGTTCCCACTCTACACAATGTAATAACCCAGTCATGATTGTCTCATAATTGTCAAAGCAAATTTTCTTGGAGTCAACTACTAACAGTCGTGAAGAAAAAAGAAAGAAAGAAAAGGGATCGGCCCCCAAATAAAAACTGACCTTAGGAGGAATTTGCTTGAATTATGGGTCTGGATTTTTGAATAATTTACTGACAGTATCTTTCAGTCATTTTAGACTTGGAAAATATGTCAGCGACTTTTATCAATGGAAATATCAGACTGTGAAATAAATGGATCACATTTTCAGCCAGTGGGATTTCTGTCTGGTCTTCTACTTAAGAAGTTGATATAAAGAATAAAAAAATAAAAAAATCCTGCTCTATTGCAAACGTCAACATTTTACTTTAGATTACTAACAGTGTGTACCCAATGACTTTAGACAGATCAGCTACAACACTAAAACCACTGACATATGAAGTTACAGTGAAATGTTCTGCTTGGGAACCTCGAGTCCTTGCAATCATGTAGATGGTATTTTGACAGATACCACCCACCTAAATATACAGCAGACCAAGAACAGCCCTCATTGGTAGGGTACTCACCTATCAGGATAACAGCTACCTCTTTGTGGGTTTTTAAATCAATATTGTTATGGATAAACATTCATAACTCTTTTTGTTTTTACCTTGTATCTATTTCTCATTATGTGCCTCATTTATTATCAATGTCTTCTTCTTTGTTGTTTTTTAATTTAATTTAAAGTTTTATTAGTTTTTTAAAAATATTTTCATAGCTTTCTAATTAATTAACACATTTTTCACACACTTTGTAAAGATGTTTGTAAAATGTAATATGTAATGTAACATGCTGTAACATTCCCATGCTACAGCATGGTTTGGTCTGTTGACAAATTGATGCAGTTAACCACATTGAGAAAGATACAAAAAATGAGGTAGATGTGGTTTTCTAGTGTACATTGCCTTTCAACTTAAGATTAACTGAACCTATTTTGATATCATGATATCTAAAAGAAGCATACTGAGGCAAATGTAAAAATCATGTGATTTTAGTTCATTGGTTGGTGATTGCCAGGCAATTGTTTGCGTCATACTCATCAATATCATAGAGTCAATTATTTTTAATATAAAAGGAAATGTTTTTATTTTGTTTACGATATGTTATAGGTACATAAATGGTAAAAATGGGCCACTTTAGCTAAAAGGCAACACGATGACATGATATCACATATAGGCAAGAATCTTCAGCGGCCAAAGTTGTATGTATGATTAATGTGCTTTGCCACACTGAAAATCTGCTGTGGAACAGTTTGAGGAACATGAAAAAGAGACCAAGACAATGGCCCTACAAACTCCCCAGATTCAATTGAACATCCATGGGATGTGCCCACAGGAAGTCTGGAGGATCAGTTGCCAGTGTCCTGATCTTACAATAGGTTTGGTCAGAACCAAATAGGGTCCTATGCTGCAAAGTACCCCCAAATCATGAGTATTACCCAGCAGTCTTTGGGCTTTATAGCTACTCATACTGCTGTCTTCCCCGGCAATCCTGCCTTTCCAAAACACACTTCCATTTTAATTGCCATTTTAATTTGCATCCCAAGGGTTGGGGGTCGGGGTCTATTTTAAAACTCACTTTCCAGCAAATAAAACTGGTAATTTTACCATTCTTTTTTTTCTGTTTTGGAAAATGTAAATACCAAGCTGCTCACATCACTGAAGATAACTAAGACCTTCCATTCAGTCACATCTGCATGTCGTCCAAAATGATGTAAGCAAGTTCCCATCACTTTCCCTTATTAATGTCAGTTCCATGTTGGGCGCTGAGCTACATAAACACCCACACACATGTTAATAATGCACACGCAGCAAGACTCTATGTGGGCCCCAATTGACCTGCTTGTGTTAAACTGACACACATATAATACGCCATCTATCCCTCCCCGCCTCCCTTGTACTGCTTGGTCCCGATTGGGCTGGCTGGGGGGAAATGGAAGATCCACATGGAGCTTGTGACACCGTGGCCCTGTGCTTTTCCCCAGTCGCTGAGACCAGAGGAGGTCGACCGGCCCACTGCACATTAACTGGAACAGGTGCAGTGAGCGGGGGCTTGTTTTTCTTCATTGGCTCCTCAGGAAATCATAAAGCAAATATATTGCAGGAGGACGGTTTTCGGGGTGCCCTGTGAGCAAACTGAGAGGGGAAATGGATCAACGAGCGGCCATCGGGGACAGTAAATCAACAGGCTAAAAGGAGAGCTGAATGTACTGTGGAGGCCCCGGGAGCCCAGCCCAAGGCCAGGGCCTCTGTCAGTCAGAGCCTGGTGTTAATGTCAAAGCCAGCTGGACCTGGCAGCACATGCCTATAAGGAAATGATTGAGCTGTCTCTGTCAATCGCCAATTTACCACTAGAGGCCATCATGTCACAGGGCAGCATTTTTGAGAACGTCAAGGTTTAGCTTGTCCACATATAGATTCTTTCAAATCTTTCCATGGATCGGGTTTTCTTGACCCCTCAAAGGAACCTGAGAAGCTGTTTATTTTCCAG